>QQSS02196012.1:0-12607 GCA_003687565.2 Craspedacusta sowerbii
GTTTCTGCTCAATGCTGGGTCCCCCGCAATATGGCTGCCGCTAAAATCGCCGGCTTCACTGCCGTAGTTTTGGAAACAATGGGATGCGCTATCCAGTCTTTTATTGAGATCAGTGGTCGTTCTGCACTAGTTAGCTCGGGGAAGATTTCCTACTACCAAATGGAAAACGTGGCGTGATATTTTAACCCAGAGAACATCTAAAATGTGTAATTTTTGCTTGCGCAGCCACATGTTCCGACAGAATCTGCTTTGAGAATGCCGGCAGCTTAAAGTATGACAAGTGCAAGGCTACCGAAGCAGATTTCTTTTATTTCTAGCGGAATGAATACAAGCACACTTACAAAGAGGAGGAAGAAGAAAAGAAAAGGGAATTATGGGTATTACCTAGAAACATGTGTCTCCATACATCAACTCATTGTCTGTGTTATTTAGCGAAGTATGGAGGTATTAATAAAAAAAAAATCAGAACGTTCAGGCAGATCCAGGAGCAATTGCATAAACACAGTAGGATTGCAAATTCGTCACTAGGTATCAAGAATGCAGCTCAATCATCAAAAATCAGTTGCCTTTGTCTGGGTTTTACATAAGACTTTAATGTTTGTAAAAATAAGAACTTCATTCTCGTTGGAAACTATAGACCAGGAATTGATACCTGGAGAGACAGCACAAGCGTTTTAAAAGACCCTTGGTATCCAAGAAAGGGGTATCTTAAGTATATGGTGGAAGCACTGAGAGCCATGGATGTTTTGTCGTCAGAGTGAATAAAAGAGCAGTGCAATGCCTTTATGTGCCCACTACAACATTTTGCTCGATGGTGGAATTCTCGGCGGCTTAGAGTGACAAATTCAAATCTCAATTAGCACTAATTAATAGATCTTCTTAGGTGTTAAGAAGATGTAGCAAGCCACTCTAACATTTGCTTCAACATGGAAGCCTTTTTTTAAATTAATTTCAGAGTAAAAACATTGACTTGTTGTTGATTTAATCGATTTTTGTTCTCCTAGTGTCACGGCGAAAATACTAGCGTTGAGACGTCGCCTCTCTATCAGTTGCCTTTTTCTGGCATTCCAAGGAAACCAAAATATCAAATGGTCAAATCATTATGCAAAATGTTACAGGGGAGCATGTCTTGTTAATGCTTAATAGTCTGGTTGGCAATTACTTTGCAAGACGTCATTACGTCGTTCATTAATTTTTTTTTGGCCATGTCTACCATTTTTGGTAGCAGCTCTCCTAAAATGTCTCTTAGCAATACTGACAGACAAGTAATCGAAAAGGCGTCCCCTCCACAAATAAAAATACTTTAAGAAATAGCTTTTTGTTGTGGAGTTGTCTTGCATTCCTTTGCCCAAGTGATATTTACTAAAGAAAGTAATTGCGTCACATCCTTGTCTGATATTTATTGGCAGCATCGATAGATTCGGGAAGGAGTTTAAGGTTCTTCTTTATTTTAGGCTGTTGTTGTTGTTGTTGTTGTTGTTGTTGTTGTTGCTGTTGTTGTTGTTGCTGTTGTTGTTGTTGTTGTTGTTGTTGTTGGGCAAAGGACCACCTGGTTTAGATACGTTAAAACTACACCCCCCTAAAAAAAATGTAACTAAAGAAGGAGGCTGGCAATTAGAGTAGTCAGCTACGTATGATCATTTGCCTTGTTGTGTTATACAAATCATTTTTCCTAAAGGTATTTCAAAATCGTGACAGCTCCGATTCAACATATCGTGTACAGAAGTCTCGAAATCGCAACGCGTATGTATTCAAGCACAGTAAGTATAGACAAAGTTCCAAGGCCAAAGGATCATGAATTGTAGTTGCAAGACTAATAATTACGAACATTAGTGATCCCTGGTACCAAATCTATCAGGAAATAAATCAGCATTTGCAAAATTTGTATCAATTAGTACCTTTTGGATCATCCCGGTCCCACAGCGAGGTAAGGAATTTCGAAAGACCCTGGTAAGCTTTTCGGAAGAAGCCGTGACATGCTCAGTTCCCCCTCTGCAGAATCGGTATTGTGCGATGAAGGGAATACGTGCCATTCCGGCCGTAGATGGATACTGTTATGTGGTCTGTAAGTTCTGGCAAATGAATCCATCGGAGAGCTTTTGATGCCAGCAAGAAAGCGACGCATATCCTATCAGGTCAAAGTTGTGGTGCTTTCTTTGGTTGTGTCCTTATGGCTTACAGTTGCATATCACCTTACGGTCGATTGGAAGTGGGGTTCCCATATTGGTTATCATGGAGGACATGGCCTTGTTTTGAAAAAACATGTTATTGATAGTGGCCGGTTAGTTTTAAGTCGAGTTGGCTTGGCGATGTCGAACTCTTCTCCTAATGATCTGGTAGAGAACGCTCTTTATAAGACGATGGCCGTTGTAAGCGAAGTTTTCAGCCATAACTATGGCCGTAGAAAACTCTGCTCAATGCAGTCTTGCTTCAGCTTCAGTCGATGCCAATCTCAATTCCTTGTTTATATATATCCGACTGATTCAGTTTCTAGTGTATCCCAGCAATATGAGAAGATATTAGAATCGGTGAGGTTGAGTCCTTACTATACTGCTGATCCAGATTTGGCCTGCTTGTTTTTAATTAGTCTGGATCCTACAGACAGAGATGTTCTTAGTCGAGACTTTGTCAAAGACTTGGGGAAAAACGTGCGCAGTTTGCCCTACTGGAATAATGGACGAAACCACCTGATATTCAACTTATTTGCAGGAACATGGCCTGATTATTATGAAAATCTTGAGTTTGACATTGGGGAGGCCATTATTGTTAAGGCATCTGTGGCTGCGGAAAACTTTAGGGAAGGCTTTGATATAAGCATGCCTTTGTACCCTAAGGATCATCCTATCTACAGCTATAGTCTCCAAGAGACTAATAACTCTCATTTGTTTGTTGATGTAAAGCGCCATGTAAATCTTTTTCCAGTCCGCAGGAAGTATCTTCTAGGTTTCAAAGGTAAACGGTATGTATATGGTGTGGGAAGTGAAACTCGCAACTGCCTGCATCTTGTACACAATGGTGAAGATGTTGTGCTGGTCACCACATGCCGTCATGGCACCTCGTGGGAGCGCCATGCTGATGACAGATGTCATGAAGATAATGACAGCTATGAAAGGTTAGATAACTATCAGCATTTCCATTTGGAATTTCCCTGGAATTATTTACTTGCTGCCCTTTCCTTTATCAACTTTGGCTGGATGTTAGTAAATATGGTTATTTAGGTTGCTGACTTGTTTCTGTAGCTTTAAATGAAGCTCTTTAATGATTTATTCATTGAAGGTGTTGGCTTTAGTGTCACTTTCTTCTTAATGCCGAGATTGTTTCTAGACCTCTTTAAGGTCAACCACAACTATTTGAATTTTTTGCCTGGTTCTCCACTTTGTTTGGGGGCGTCTGATGACTGAACATGTAGGCATTTTATGATTAGGCCACATTGACAAGTTGTAGGCCTAGATTGTCCTCTCATTCTGATGATAAAGGATGTTGGCAATAATAAAAAAAGCCCACCAACTGCAATATTCTGACCACTAGACTGAGGCTACTGACTTGTCTGTTGTCTGTTTTGTTAAAACTGCATGAAAAGCTTGGAAATACGGTTCTTAAGATTATGATGAACGATGTACGCAAACCATTTGTCTTTGTACATGCTAGGAGAGTTTTACGCGTCTATATCAAATTCAGCTTATGTTGATAGTCACAGAAGAGATTGGGAAGGAGAAGTAAGAAGAAATGTTTTATTTAATGTAAAGGATTCTACCGGGTGGTCACCAAGGAAGGTGCATGGAGCACTTTCAGTTAGGCTTCTTTTTTCTGGTTTGCCTCATTCTAAGAATGAGAATCAAACTAAAGAAACCAGGGGCCCATGATAACATGCATGAAAATTTTGACAAATGCCTAATTTTTTTAAAAGAAGTTCAAGAAAACATAGAAGCAATAGAAGATGAATGAAAATTGACGATATATAGTTGATTGCCATCGAATGCATAATCTGATGTTTTACAATATGGTTTAGCAGATACAATACTGGAGTAATTTGGATAGTAGTGAATTAAGTGTCAAAAAATCAAATTAATGGCATTGGTGGTGAGATGAGATTCATAAGCAGCAGGCATTGTTAAGTGAGGCCTAATGCAGACTACAGAGTCAATTGTATCAACTGCAGTGCAAGAAATCAGTCAGGAGAAGCTGTAAGGAAAATTGATAACACAACCAAGATGAATATTGAGAATATTTCAAATATAGCGGAGGACAGTAAGATAAATTTTAAGAATATTTCAGATAACGCTGAAGGGAAGTAAGATGAATCTTGAGAATATTTAGCATAGCAGAAAAACGTGAGCTTACCGCAAGAACTGAGACAAAAAGAGCACATTGAACAAGTTCTTATTGGAAGAGCAGCAAGCAAATTTTTCAGAACTGCCCACCAAGGCAAAAAAAAAAAGAAGAAGAAGAAAACGGCAGTAAAGCAACAGCAAAAGACGCAACAGTAACAACAAAAAACTTGCAAATATGGATGGCATCATTATTGTGAAAGAAGCTGCAAAAGGAACTATTGGTTGGATACCAACAGCTGCCAAGGTACCGGGCAATGTGGGAGAACATTTACTTGATAGAGAAAAAGTGATAAGCGATAAGAGCAAATGGGCGAATAAATCTTGCTGATACGCTAAAAGGAACACATTATCAAAGGTAGCAAAGCAGATGATGTATTAGCCAGTTGCTAGGAGAAGGGGATTGGACGAAACCGGTCCTCATACAAACATACGCAGCGAGAAAATTGAAAAGATTGCAGAGTAGGACATTAGGTTCTGAGAAATTACTAGAAGATTTTGTTCAGAGCTTCTGCACTTTTTTCCAAAATTTTTACTTAAGCCACCTAAAGAGTGGTTTCAGTTCGTGGTTCCTCCAGGCTTTTGATTGTATAGGATAGGATAAATAGTAGAAGTATTTGTATCTGTTAAAGTGCAATTTAACTGAACCTTCAATCTTTCAAGCATAGTGTTGCATCAGGATATGAGCACGTGTGCTGATGAGAGTGTCTATTGTGCACCAGGTATGGCTATGATGACTTGCTGGCAAATTCTACGTTCTGTCTCGTACCTCGTGGTCGTCGACTGGGATCGTTTCGGTTCCTCGAAGTTCTTCAATATGGCTGCATTCTTGTGTCCCTGAGCAACGGCCTTGAGTTTCCCTTCTCAGACGTCATTGACTGGTCACGTGCTTCTGTCACTATAGACGAGAGAATGTTGCTGCAGGTACCTGCCATACTTAGATCGTTTTCTGATGACCAGATTTTGAAGATGAGACGGCAAGCTTATTTTATATGGGATGCCTACTTTTCATCTGTAGAAAAGATCGTCCATACATCACTTGAGGTGAGTTCACATGACGATGCCGGTTCTTAACGTTGGCGCAGGGTTTAAAGTTTTTTTCATTGCTTTAAGTGCGTCTCTTGTCAGTTTGTGCTGGTGCTTCTGTTAGGATGTTTTTAATCGTTAAATTGACGATGATATATTCAGTATCACGTGATATTCTGGCTAATGGCAGTAGAAAAAATACTTGAGTCACAAAAAGGTATAAATTGGGACGCTGAGGCGTTATAATGTTCACGCGCTTTTCGTTGGTTCATAGATATGAAAGCCCAGAGTTTGCGGCTCACGTTGACTTAAGAAACTGATCCATGACCAGAAACTGGTGTTGCCAAAATGGATCTTGTGGTGCTTAAATAGGTCTTGGGGTAATCGGTCTTGTAGTGGTAAAAATTGGTCTTGGGGAGCTAAAATCGGTCTTGTAGTGCTTATACCTAATAAAGCAATAAGCTTTTCGCGCTACCGACTGTCATTTGTCATTTTCTTGTTTGTGGTTGCAGTTTTCTGTGCGAGCCTGCAACCTTTTCGTTACCCTGCAGATTCTGCAGGAGCGCATCAGGCCGAACTACAGGCGAGAGTACTTGGTTTGGAACTATCCTCCCGGTGCACTCCATGTCAGGCCCGGTTTCTCGACATCTCCCGCTCGGCTGCCCTTCTACACGAGCCTTCTCAACGTTCGGCCGTCGCAGAAGTTCACCGCCATCATCTTGGCAGTGTCTCCCGTCGTTCGCTCGTCGGCGCCTTTGTTTCAACTCATCGCTATGATTGACAAGTCCGACTTTGTTCAGCAGGTGTGTTTGCTTGTGTTCGTGAAAGTTGAGCCTGTGATCTTCTGAGGTACTAGCAAAACTCTATAAACCTTGTTTATTGATATTTGTTAAACCTTAATTATCGATATTTGTTCCGTGAGTATGTATGCAATATAAAATATCATATAGTATGTAATATATATATATATATATATATATATATATATATATATATATATATATATATGTATATGTATATGTATATGTATATGTATATGTATATGTGTGGGTGTATATATGTAAAATATATGCATTTGTATCATTTGAAAGCATTATCACTTGTATTGGATAGAGCATTTTTTTAGCCGCTGTAATTCAAGCCATGAGTGTTCAGGACATCAGTATATGGCTGTGCATATGCTTAAGTGTTAGTAACTAAGCTGGGAGCCTGTTATCGACGCGAGATTCAGGCGTATTGCTTTTCTGCAGATCCTGATTGTCTGGTTGGCGAATGCTCGCATTCCTGACAAGTCCAACTGGCCGGCAACGAGAGTGACCCTTCAAGTGGTGGAGTACCCACAAAAGGTTAGGCGCAGGTACTCGGTATCTGCGAGGGAGACTAGATGCATGCTAAAGTTTCTTGGATTGACGTGGCTCGTGCAGTTTCCTTTATAATTGAGTCTGCAGTCTTCATTACGTGAATTTTTGTCAGTTTCCTTTATCAGCAGATGCGTAGTCTTTCATTTTTTTCTTCGCGCAGTTCGTGCATAAGGGCGCCATGTTAAATCTGTCATAGTTGCTTTGTAGTTTAATGCGGGCTAATAGCTCCATGCTATCGAGCTTTGCAGACCTCTCTCTTTCTGAAGCAGGTGTGAACGTATCCGTGACAAACGCGACGAAGGATGTTTTTTTTTCTAAATGTTGTTTTTCTCCGGAATTTTTTTTGTTATATTTGTTTGTTGTGGTTGAATGCTTTGAATGTGGGATTTGCCAGAGGCTTATCCGCGGGTGATGGAACACTTTGGTAGCTCCGGGTGGAGCAAATTCAGGCTCTCCCTCGCTTCCTCGTGCAGAGTGAACGAGCGAATAATTCCGCAGTGATTGAGTACATGCTTCGCAGTGAGGGACTGAGTAGTTCTTATGTGAACAAGAGAATGCTTTTGCAGTGGAGTGAAGGGCTCAACTGTGAATAGCTATTTACTCAGGGGAATACCGTGTAGTCGTTCACAGCAGAGCCATTCACTTACTCGCTAACTCACTCAGTCACTTCAAAACGATTCAATCACCCAGTACGAAGCCGTTTACTCACTCACTGCGGAATTATTCACTCCCTCTCTGTGGAGCAGCTAGGTCGTTTGGAAAAACTCACGCCTTCTCTGACGTACGCTCGCGCAACACCTAAGAATTTGCTTTGGCGTCGACTGCAAGATTGAGGGAAAAAAAAGACTAATTAACTGATTGCCGGCTGACTGATAGAAAGAACGAGCTATAGAGGGCGGTCTGCTGAGCAATAGCATGAAGGTCAAATGGGTAAGCAAGGGTGACGTGTGACCGCCCTGCAGGTTGTACAAGCGTAGACTAAAGTTGAGCTCTGATTTGAGTTTTGACTCGCACTGGCTCGGCACTCAAACTGTCGGGCCTCCTCGATTCTTGTACAGCTCGCTATCTACCAGAGCGATGTCTGGCAGACTTCGAAGCGGGTCAAATATTGGCGTTCAGTTGGCAGCCTGTTCATAAGAGTTCGATCTAAGTATCGGCGACCCTTGTGGCTTAAGAGCTGGCATTTATTTAATGTTGCCGTGTGTTTGGTTCCAGACATAAAAAATGTGTAAACTGAAATAGCCCATGTTTATTCAATCGATAAAACCTAACCTTAATGCCCAACTTAACCATCCAGCTCTTTCTTTGTAGATCTATTCTTTGTGTCTTCCTCTTGTTCTTACTCTTTCTATCTAGATTTATTCTTTTTGTCTTGCTCTAGTTCTTATTTACTTCGTTCTCTTCTCTCTATTTGCGCGCGCTTGCGTACAGCTGTTATTTCCTCGTGGTTTTATTGCTAAATGATAGTTTACTTTGTGCCGTCCCTTCTGGAATTGTTTGCGTGAGCATTTGTAACATCAATTATCGAGCGATTGGTGTATTCACGCCCTCTTATTTAAACGCTTTTGATGTAATTTTTTCGTAATAAAATGATCGATGCTGATTTAAACATGTCCTGCAAAATTAAACGAGTTGTAATTTTTCTGAAAGCTGTTGTGAATCTAGCGCTACGGAAGAATGTCTTCTTACATAGCTACATGGCCTCAGCAGGTGCAGTCTTGCAGTCGCTCTCTCGTTGGTGAAGGCTGCTCCGATCGCTTTTTGTCTGGTTTGCCTTAGACCCAAATGAATTTGCCTTTGTTGTGCTGTTTATACGCTTATCCGAAGGTTAGTTATTCAGAATTTTTTTTTTTTTATCGATCTAGCACATCGGTCAGCGGTTTATTTTCCTGGATCTGATACAAAACGACGCGGTTTTTACGTTTGACGAGGATTCCAGTATAAACACTTCAGAGGTAGGTTTTTTTTCTTATATTTTTCGTGTTTTTGTGTGAGTTTCTGTGATCTCAGTGGATTGTTTGTGGACGGTGTATGGTGAGCCACTGTTGTACAGGTTTTCAGATTTTTCTCGAGAGTGATATTTGATCATTCTACCTCATGCGCACTCCGCCCAGTACCTAAAAAGTAAATTAGTAAGCGAAGGAAAAGCCAGCTCTGTAGCGAGAACTTCCTGGTGGGTTCTTTGCAGGAGGCCATGTTCTTGTGCCTTGCCTGCCCGGGCGATATTTACAGTTTTGTGTTTGTTGGTATCAAGAACAACTTTAAGAACGGATTCCCGAGAAGCGATGAATTTTTTTTTTCTTGCGTTCCGCGTTTGATCGACGCTTAACATGAAATCTTAATTGCGCTTTGGGTTGTAGATTGACTTCGCCTTCTCAGTGTGGTCGTCCAACCCGCAGCGTATAGTTGGTTTTGCCAGCAGGTGGCACTACTGGGACATCGAGGCGAGCAAATGGCGGTACACATCGAGGCAGTCTAACCGGTTTTCTATGGTGCTTACAAACACGGCCATTTTGCACAGGTGAGCGGGTGTGCGATTTCTACAGCCCCGATGATAACCCACCTCCGAATATTTGTCGGTTTAAAGTATCATGGATTTCCCAATTAATATTTTTACGAAATAGATGAATAAATGTATGAAACCGTGACATCTTTGCCCTGAGATTGTACAGAGCAAAATTGAAGGTATTCGAAACCACAAAATGCCTGTGGCAAAACCATCAGTGCATGTGAACCGTAGACTTAATCACAGACTTAACCAAAAGTGGCTATCGCTTATGGAATAGTGGAATTGATGAAAGTTGGTGCGTTAAATGGCAGGGGAACGTTGACTCACTAAATTTGAAATCCGGAATGTAACCCTTTCCCTCCATAGCCAAATAGGATCTTTGAACTTGGAAGCCATGAAAGATGGATTTGTGTGCAAAGAATTTTTTTGCGTATTGAATTGAACGTACTCATCAGATTTTTTCCCGGCAGAACCTCCTTTCATGTTGTTTTGGTGAGATTGATGTGAATGAATATGCTTCTCGGATTAAAATGATTTCCAAATGAGTTAGAAGGAAAATCTGGTCACAATCATGCCGTTGTTTATTTAAATCTATATGTGCTTTTTTATATTAATTTAACTCTTTATTAGTCTTTTTATGTACAACGGGTGTACTGTCTATTCCTGGTAGATCCGTTATGTAAATATTAGAATAAGAATGTTAAAATTCGTGTTGTCTTTTTCCTGATAATTACTTAAATTCGATATTTGTCTATTTATTAGCAACGTGTGCGTTGTCTATGACTGTTAGATCGGTCGTGACTAGTATGTAGAGTCTTTGTTGTCTTTCTCCAGATACTACGCTTACTTGTACTCGAAGCATTTGCCCGCAAAGGTCCAGGAACTTGTCACCCGCGAGAAGACGTGCGAGTCCCTTGCCATGAACTTTCTTGTCAGCCACATCACGCGGGAATCACCCATGAAGATCTCCCATTCGGCGAACTTCAAGTACGGCAGCCGCATAAAAGAGCGCCTCGGTGTCTCGTTCACCGAAGAGCAGTACTTCCAGGCGCAAACGAGATGCTTCGAAGAGCTCATCTCCATTTACGGATACATGCCGCTCGTTTCGTCCCGGCTAATCATCAACCCGCTGTTGTATCGAGACCCGGTTTCCGTCGCGCGCAAGAAATACAGGCTGATGGAATGAAGGAGGTCTGCTTCGCAGCGCTCCTGTTGGACGCAAATTTTCGGCTTTTTCTTATAGGAATGCACCGTTATTTATTAGGAGACGTAGGTTGTCTCGCATAAGCAATTGCGTGTGGATTTGCTGGCGATGTGCAGACCTTTTGATCTTCTTGCTGGGTAAGCGTCGACAAGCAATAGTTTATTTCAGATGCTGCTGCGGGTTCAGAGCATGACCTTTATCGAGACCATTGATGCTGTAGCCCATATACCATTCCGCCCTGCAGACAGATAACGCTTGGTTTCTTCGTTTGCCGACCGCATGGTCTTGCCGGACGATGTTTACTCATGCAACCGTGGTAGTACGTGCCTTTTGGGGTATTGCTAGTTCTCTTATCGTTCCACACGTTGTTGTTGTTGTTGTTGTTGTTGTTGTTGTTGTTGTTGTTCTACGCACGGGTCATTCCGAAGTTTCGTTTGTTAAAGCAGTTGATGGACGCGTTACGTTTGGTCAGCAGCGTGGTGTTTTTTGTTTGTTTTCACCGTGACGATGCTTGCACGTTGTTTGGAGTCTCGTGCCTTTAAGCTGCTGATGTTTACGGGCCTTCCGTCTCTAGAGGCCACTGTGAATTTTACTGCAGATGCTGAATTGTACGAGGCCACGCCAGATGAATTAGTTCACAGTGGCATTTGTTTCCTTGTTATGGCTTGTCCTTTGAGTACAGCAGCTACGTCATATTGTACTACGTGTGTATAACCAGGGAGCATGTAGGTTTATGGCTGTGCATGTGACGCGTGTGCGTGCGTTTTCCGTTCATTTATAATTGCGAAATAACCGTGATAATTGGCGAACTTTAGTAGTATGCGGACGTATATTGGGCCCACATTTTGTGTAAATATATACATATACTGGATATGCATATGTATATGTGTGTATATACTATACACACGCACACACATATATATATATATATATATATATATATATTCACGTATTATATTATATGTATATGTATGTCTATATAGATGTGCACAATACTACATGTTTATGTATATTTGTATGTATTAGTGTTGAACTGTCCTTCTTGAGTAGAAAGTCATAAAGGAACAAGTCCAGTTTTTCGTTGGGTTGTTGACCTTTTACCTCGATTTTGCACGTCTTTTTCTGAATGTCGATAAGCAGTGGTGCCTGGTTTTTACTTCTTTGTAACGCTGATGTTGATTACAAAGTGTTTGTGAGCGTAGAAAGATAGTTAAGTTTAACATTTTATACGGCGTATGCATGACGAATGAGATACAGAGTCTCATTTGATATATATATGTTTAGTCATAACAGATCCAGCTTTTTCTCACTATGCTTTCGGCAGACCAGTTTTGGCTCTTTCTGAATTCCTTAAATTCCAAGAAATAGTTGCATATGAAACAGAGCGAAAAAAATTTTAATATCAAAATCGAAATGTATGACCCGTAAAACTTAAAGAAATAGTTGCATGTAAAATAGAGCAAGAAGAATTTTTACATCAAAATTAGAAAGTACGACTTGATACACTCTGTCTACGTCTCAACCAAAAAAAGCTGTTAAGGTGAAACGTGCGTTTTCGAGACGACCTGCTTTTCTGTGTAAATCAAACCAACGAATGACATGTAACATTCTGACAAGCCCCACATTTATTTAAACCCTGGTTGCATTTGCCACTCAAGATGGAGCATACAGGCAGTATAAAAGAAGTTTATTTTTTGTGCGCATATGTTTACCGGTGACTCTACTCAGCAAAGCTGCTCCTTACCCGGTTCCTAACCGACTCGTCACAGTTACCAAATCGCGAGCATATCTTGGAAGAATCGTTCTTTACAAAATTCCCTAGCCCATAGCGCCATGATAGTCTGATATACGTTAAGCATCGGCAATCGGTTTTAAAACCATTGTGAAATCCTACCATAGCGATGTGTTTCTTGATATTACTTCTATTGCTAGGGATTCTGATGCCCCCCCCCCCCCAACCTGCTCTCCGTTCGAGCCAACAGCTTGTTAAGTGTTTACATTATATAGCGTTATGCCATGTTACACTAAAGCATACGTAAACCTATTCACACGTGCATACATAACACTGGACTTCCTTCAAACCTCTATACAATATTATACTCAGACTACGACATAGTAGAACAAACGTGTGTACGCGCACACCCGCCGATTACACTACTAACATCTATCTATATATATA
>QQSS02196023.1:0-12607 GCA_003687565.2 Craspedacusta sowerbii
GATTTCGAGTCTCCAGATATAGTCGCTGAATCGCTGGAGCTGTTAGCAGCTGCAACTTTGCTCCACATGGACATCAAATTGCCACGCCTATTTGAAGTGTACTTTTACATAGGAACAATATATTTGCTTTACTGAAATCAATCAAAATTCGAAAACCACCCATGCGAGCGCCAACAGACAAGTAATTAAAGGACGTATTGGATATCACAATCCCACCCAGCACGAAAACTTCTGTACGGCACACATTACAAAGCATCTGTAAAAATCATGCGAAGTCTTATACTTCGTATTTATGCGCGAATGAACCAGATCAAATTCGCTGTTAATTAAATCAGAAACGCCATGTTTATGAAATCCAAAAAATTGAGCAACACATTGTGATGTGGACGTCCACCGTAGCATTTACCCCCTCCCCCCTTGTCTACTTTTGGCAGGACCCCTCCCCCTGTCTGGTGGACGTCTTTCATGGATGGCCCCCTGCTACTACTACTACTGCATTTCTGCTGCAGTACTGCTAATACTTCATTAACTAGCTCATGAAGTTTATAATCATAAAGGGACGTGGTAGTCGCTCCCTGTGAACCGCTAAGAAGATTCTGATTGTAGGATTCTGATTGATTAAATATACCTACTACTTTGATTCTATATTTTGATAACCAAAGTAAAACGGTTAAAAAGATTCATCTTGGTGAGGGGATGTTTACATGAAGGATACCAATAGAAGTTAGATAAGAGCCTTCCACAAGCACAACCTAACCTTGTGTCCATTTGTGGGTCTGGTATCAGGCGCTCTTCTAGCATCGTAAAGTAGTAGCAAATATCGTAACCCTTAGAGTCATGCAGTTTGTAAAACCTGCGTTTTCGCATTCCCGCGTGGGAAGGCCAAAACCGCATCATCCACCTTATCTTACAAACAACTCTCTACCGTACATTATATGATTGCACAGAAACCTTGAGCCAATCGACTTCTCATGGCGACACCTGCGTATTTGTTGGTGGTGCTGGAGAACTGGAAAAAAAATTGAATAGGGCACGAGAGATATTTCCATTTGAAGCGCGTAAGCATTTGCACGGTACTTCAAGATGGAACATGTAGGGGGCTGATGAAGAAGAGATTATAGATTTGGAAGTGGTCATTCTCTTCTTAAACGCGACAAGTTACCAGGACGTGAAACATTTCCGATAGATATACACTATATGATAATACCTAGAGGCGCTCTCCAGCACTACCAAAGACTAACGTAATCCCGCGGGTTGAATACACTTTCATGTATTGGACCATTCCATATATAGATAGTGCAAATGTTGCACTGCAAATCCTCCCATTTTTCTGACTTTGCGACTGACACCCAGACTTCCCTTGATTGCCTATGACCTCGTCGAGAACGTCAATAATCTAACATAAATTACCTAATATACCTACGCAGATGTAACATGATGTCACCTATTATCAATAAATATTTGAAAAGCATGAACACACACAAGCTCAGGCCCATAGGGACGCCTAACCTCAGGTCCATTCAAATATCTCATCCATCGATCCATCACTAAGGCGCGTTTGCCATCGACCTCCACAGATTCACCAATCCCAAAGGCAGTCCTCTGGTGGTAAAGCATCAGACGACCATGCTTATAGTGGCTTCGCCATAAGTAATGCTAGCACGAAACCAACTTTCATTAAAGACAGTATTTTCGTCTTTTGATTTTCATCAGCTCTCTAATTCTGAGCCTGTATTTAAATTATTGCAATATTTCATATTTTTCTATGTCTGGTGGTCACAGATATTTCATTCGTAAAACATAACTCGGCTCACATCTGTCAGTCCAAAATATAAAACCTTTCCAGTGATACCATCAATCGCAAAGCACCAATCTTAGTTATCCTCTCGCATGCCAATCAAACAGCTTACCTTACCATAAAATAGTAGGGGCTTTCCGCAGCAACGCAAGTGCGTAAGCAGTGCTCATTGAGCACAGCATCCTCCCACGCAATTCTTAGGAATCTTGACGAAATGACGCAGCGCTTCAGAGTTTTGACGGGCAAGGATTCTGGGATAGTTTTCTGCCGTGCTTATCGTCATTGACGGGTCGCTACGCGTTAAGGGTTGCTTCGGTCAGGTGTATAACCACCTATCGTATTTTGGCTATACGTGGAGTTGCGTGGAGAGAGTTCAGGATAGACTAGAGAGAACTAAATTGAAAAGAACGGATATTCATTACGTTCTGGAAGATGCGTATTTTTCTGAATTTTGTAACAGGCACTGCTTTGCCTTTTCATAGGTGCGTTGATTATATTGGTTCTATTGGTTGCCTCAGCTACGTGTATAATTATACACGTAGCCAATGTGTTGTTTGTATTGTATTGTATATTGTATATATTGTATTGTACTGTTTGTATTGTATTGTATATTGTATGTACTTTATAGTATTGTATTTAATTATGTATTGCATTTCACCTATACGTTGAAGGGGAGAGAGTTTGGGGCTGACCAGACGCTGCTTGTATCGACCCTCGGCAATCGCCGTCATCGCAACACGCTTAAGAAAACAATAGCATCGGAAGATTTTGAAGAGGTAATTCCAGTTCCTTCTGAAGAAGTTTGTCGGACGGGAATGCGTGAAAACGTAAACTAACACAAACTCGAAGTGAAAGCCGATGTTTTCCAGGTCATCCAAAACAGCGCTTAGGAACGTTGCAAAAAATGGCGCAACCACACAGTTTCCAAAACTCCAATTACTTCCAGTCGTCTTGAACTCCATATCTTACCACACATACAATGATTTTCAGAACGGAGGTCCCGTTAACGCAGCGAACACTTCCCTACTCAAATACGTACATTGCTTTGATGTGTTTACACATAGACTTACATCACTTGAAACTTTTGCACCCTTTGCTCAGCGCGCGCGATCGTCTAGTGCTCGGCATCACTGGACGCATCCATGTCCTCGCTTAAATCCAAATCGGTAATAAGAGAGATCGCTTCGGTGGACAGGTCTCGCAAATTTACCAACACTACAGTTTTAGTTTTCGCAAAAGAAGGCACTGTCAGGAGAAGCACCGACTGTCCGAGGTTACCTTTAATACGTTTTTCCAGAAATTCCGGTTGACTTCCGCTAAAGTATACGTCAGGGCAAGTATCCAGAATGAACGGGTCCTCTTCATAGTAAGGAAAGCAGCTAAGGGTATCCGGGCATGTAGGTGCAATGTGACCACATCTCAACGTATACTCAAGTATTTCAAGGCGATCGTCGTGCCCTGAGAATTGGTAGATGTTGTTTACGTTTTGACCAGACGTGCCAAGAAAGCGCAGTCCACCAATGATGGCGCTGTACGGATTGGTTGTGCTGTGCACGGCTGAGCAAGCGGCAGCCTGCTGAAACATGCATTTGTGAAGAGGCTGTTGAGGCAGAAACTGGTTAGTGGGGTCCGACTCACCCGGCATGACGTCGACAGGCAAGCAGCAACCTAGCTGAGTCAGGAAAATGTCCAGCTGTTTGACTGCTTCTACGCTTCTGGCCTGCACGTTTCGTGTCAAATATTTAGCGATCTTGTCTGTGTCCTTGCTCTGTGTCTCGGCACTGAGAGCGTTCCCAGCGATTATCAAACGGCAAATTTTAGCCATACGAACTTGATCAGTCTCACAACCAAGTCTGCCAGTCAACAAGTCTGAAAGCATTTGCAAGCTCAACAAATCAGCATGACTTCCTCCAAGTCCAAGATCGGATACAAACGCTACAAACCTGTCTTCCCCGTCTAAAAGTGCCTGGTCAATACAGGGTGATGTCTGAATCGGCAGGTCACTATAACAGTGCTCCGCTACCTCAAATAAGCCGCCTTCTGTAGCGTGACCACGCGCAGCTAGCACAGTTCCTGTGACGGCGGAAACGAGCGGCAGACATCCTGACAGGACCACGCGCTGTTGCTCATCTTCAAGAATGAGATCATCTGAGAGAGTACCACATTTTTCGGGAGGAGGCAATGGTAGCACTCCTTCTTCCAAACTGATTTCTTTCAGAATGCCTGGCTGCAGTTCCATTTTGCGAAACAAAGTGCCAATTACTACACACTCAGCGTTTTTCTTCAGGTCACTCAGCTTTGTAATAGCTACCGTATCGCCCCATTTTGCTTTAGCAGCATTAGTCAATAAACCTTTCATTGCCATCAATCGAACAGCATATAACTGGGCGTACTGCAGATCAAACTTTCTCCGCTTCGTGAAGCGAAACCTCTCTGAGCAGTTTTTATAGGAGGACGCTGAGCGCTTCAATGACAATTCCTCCGTTTTCATCTTTGCAATGAAAAGAAGCTAGTCAGGTAAAAAAGACTAGATATTAGAGTACTCTACAATACCAACCAACGTCTAAGCAGGTCAAGCAAATTAATAAGGTTAAGCACGGTCATACAAAAATTAGATGATCTAGTATACAAATCAAATACTGAGCGTGATTACCTGGCCATGCGTAAGGCAAACCCTACTAAAAGTAGAATCTTTCAATCTATTTGCATATCGCAACCGCTGGACGAACCATGGTACAACACATAAAATGCACTAACAGCCACGGCCTCATCACCAGATCATCTTATTTATCTAGAATGCATCTAGTCAAAAATCTTACGTTGTAGTTCCAAACATCAGACTTGTACTTACAATCATCAAATCCAAACAAAGACACATACTTAGACAGTTCTACCTTGGTACAAGCAGGGATGTACATAAAGAGAAATCCACATACCAATATAAAAAAATCCAAATATAAGAAATAAATGAAAGTCACTAAATAAAACTTTCAGTCATCCAATTTATTTAAGAACTTTTAAAGCTAAAATTCTGCCTCAACCATTAAGTGATGAACAAACAAAAATTATTTTAAGCAGGACCTCCCTTAATAACATAAAAGATTTAGAAGAAGCTAGGGATGAGCCAAGGACATCAAGCAAAAATATAATAATGCATCATCAAAGTACACTGACAACTGCAACATAGATATGACATTGCCCAGATGCTATGTACTCAAGAGACACATACATCACATTACACTAGCATGGTAACTAAATAAACACACCACAAATACAAAACCTTTATTAAAACTGGTTTAAGGGCTAATGCAATGCAAAGAAACATTTATTTTGAATTATTTTGAACCAAATGCACGCAATAAGTGCAACCACAAAGTGAAATAGAGCTACCTAACACACTGGCAAGTCACTTATAGGGAAGATTAAGCTTGGCTAGCATTTTAGTAAGCTAATGTCTCTACAGCTTTAAGTGGGTTGTCCCATGCATTAATTTGTTACATAATGGCTCAAGCTTACTCCTGCCAAAACATTGTATACAATGCAGAAAACTAACCATGCAAGTCAGGATACTAAGCCATTAATTCAAAGAGCATCTCATGACTTCATCAGCCTTCATAATGCATTGAAATAACATGGCCACAAATATGACATTTAAAAAAAAACACATGCCAAGCAAACAAATTCCATTAGAAGGAAGGCAAAATATAATAAAAATAACAGTCACAATGAAAATTTCCGCCAAGACACAACTAAATATTTCAAAATCACCGATACAATGGTAACATAACATTTTTGCTCAGGTTTTCAAACACAGCTAACTACGCATCAACCAAGCCAGGCTGGAATATCATACCAGTCATGCATCATACAGAAGGATTCGACATATCTGCAAGCCAAAGAATAGAGTAACAACAAAGTTTCCTTTAAGGCATTGGGAAAAATATTCACTTGCTTTTCCCTAAAGCCTTCACTTGCTTTTACATGATATCATAAGAAGATGTATCACCACCCAAAACATTCAATAAATGAAGGCACATTGATGTCATATATATAGAAACTCAGTTTTGCACTGCAACTGCATGAGGTTCCTAAATACTGCTACAACTATTAGTCACAGGATACACATTTTATGCACTAGTTAAGTATATCCAGCTCACAAGTCAAAATCTACAGTAAGAAGTAATTTAAAAAGTAGTGAGGATTCATAGAAAGGAAAGCAAAGCACTTGCTAAACAGAATCCTTCATCATTAATTGAAATCTACCAATATTCTCAGCTGCACCTAATACAAGATCACTTAGGGACGTCAGATTTACCTGCAAATAAAAATATTATTAAGTAGTAGGGATGAATGCATTAAGGAAAATACAATCACCAACTGGGTCTTCTTAGTTAACTTATAATCACCATCCCTACATCTGCCTAGACTCGACGTCGACTAATTATACCTAATAGCGAACGCCGTTCGCGCGGGAATTTTTTTTAACAAGCAATCAGCCAATAGCAAGGAGCGAAATTGAAAGTAGTTGCTGGCGCGATACATTAAGGAGGGCATAACCAAGTCATATGCATCTAATCTCGAGACGTAGGAATACACTTTAACTTACCGGAAATGTCTTGGCAAACCTTTTATTATTTTGAACTAGTTCAGAGAGCTTCAATTATAAGCTGGAGGCTTTGCCAGCGATCTTTTTCTTAATAAGTGAATCCCGCCACATAACGAACCCCACGAAAAGGAGTTTTTGACATATTTAAGCGCAGCCGAACCCAAGCCCACCTTAAACATTTTGCTCAATTTGCTTTCTTCGCCAATTACAGCTCAAAGGGAGCGAGAACCAAAGAAAAGCCCTACTATGATCGATCTTATAAGCATTTAGGTGAACGCGACTTCTTAGAAGAATTGTTTGCCATAAACTGGAAAGTCAAATTTGGTAGCAAACAGAATCCGGTTAAATTAACTAATTCTGCTCGAAAACGTCACTAAAATTTTAGATGCAATGGCGCCATATAAAGTCTTGTCTAAAAAAAAGCTATGAAAGCTATGAAATAAGAGATGAATACTTCAAACAGCATATGAAAGGGAATAACCAACAGCTAAAGATGGAGGCTCACGCGAACTAGAAGCAACACCGAAAATCTACTGTATGTAGGATATGTACAAGAAGCGCCCCACTATGATCGATCTTATAAGCATTTTAGTAAACCGAACTCTTAGAAGAATTAACTGCCATAAACTGGAAAGTCCTATTTGGTAACAAAATGAATCCCGAACATTAAGTCGATTGTAAAAATTAGTGAGAATAGAAAGTTTGCAGCCACAGCACTATTCATTCCCAATAGCTGCACCCTTAATAAAGCAAGAGATATAGGTGATGCATTAAACGATTGTTTTGCTTCTGTTGGCAGAGCATAAATTTCTGAAATTCCTAATTGACTCAAAAGTTTTAGAAAGTACATGCCACCACATACCAACGAAAGCCCATTCTTAGAACAAACTGAGCCGGAAGACGTAATGAACACTACTAATTTGCTGAATACATCAAATGCGTCTGGTCTTAACAGTATCCCAAGGAAATAATTTTCGTAAAGTTCATGCTTGCTTTTGAAGCCGATCTCAAGCATCATTAACGAGTCTTTCTGCCAAGGTAAATTTCCAAACTTTAGGGAAGAAATTAGGACCCTCGATGGGCAAATGTTTAAGTCAAAGAATAAATCTATTAATTTTCATGACGTTTTGGTCCTTTCATGGACTAGCTTCAGACTAAACGAACAAGAATAAAAATAAAAAAAAAAACAAAAAAAAACAGAGCACACATCGCCAGAGTCACATCTTCGAATTAGGGCCAAAACAGCTTCAACTTAATAGAATCTGATTGTACGTTAAGTGAGTTGGAGAATTTATGGTGAGAAATCTTCAAGCTCTCAATTAAAAAGCAATCCCATTTGGAGCCACACCTGCAGAAGCAGGCGTGAAGATCAAAATCGATCGGCAATTGATGATTAGCCAGATGTTGACCAATTGAGCTCGACTGTTGCTCTTGTTCCTCGATGCGTTGGTGCAGGCGGCTGGCTGTCATGCCGATGTAGCCAGCGTCGCACTGGCCACATTGAAACTTTTATACGAAAGGTGAGGAAGAGATAGACTAGACAGATAAAGTTAGAGTCAGGTGGTTAACTTGGGTGTTAAGGTTTGGTAGCTACCAGTTGATTTCTTTCTTTCACATTAATTTATGCTCGGTAGTGAAGAAATTAGCCTATCAAAATAAAAAACATAATCTAGCTCATAAATGCAAGAGCTAACTATACTGAGAAAAATTAAATAGGAAAAAGCGTTCAATATCTGAGTTTGTAATAGCCAAAAATATAGAAGATAAGCTCTACTAAAGTGAAAAAACCGTTCAGTACTATTCGATAATACTTCAAATATCAAAACCTTTGCTTACATACGTTGCAAACACATTTGGAGCCATCCCAATTTTTTATATTTAACTTGAAAAGACTTTCATTCGCACTTGACTTAATATGCTGTGGAAGTGCGTTCCAAATTCTTGGGGCTAGAGTACTAATACTTCGTGACCCAAAAGTTACTTAGTTTGGTTTAAACACGGCAAAGGTTTAGGGGATATCTGGGCGAATGCCTGTTTTTTGGCATTAAGAAAATTTCTCTCATATACACTGGGTTCATATTGTTGATCGTTTTAAAGAATTCTAAGCATAAGGTGCGTAGCCGTCGAACTTCCATTGTACATTTATTGGAAATTGCAAGTAGGTGATCGTATGTGGCTATGTAATTGTTGTATACGAAGCGAAGGGCTCGTTCTTGGAGTTTTTCAATTTTGGATGAGGACACTGCCGAGGAAAAGTGCCACACTAAGGGGCAGTAGTTAAAATTTGAATGGATGTAGCTCTCGATTAATGCTTTTATGGCAACAAGTGGAAGGTTAATTTTAATCTGATTAGAGCGCTCAGTTGAGCTGCAGCAGCCTTGCAGATTTTGCTAATTGTCTGGTCAAAATTTGCTGCCTATTGTCACCCCTAGGAGTGTCACCCAGTTTTCAGTTATTATTTCGATGCCTTTGATGCGCTGCTTATTTTTAGAGGTGTCATTTTTATTTATGGTCATAAGATCGCGTCGAATTTTTCAGGGTTGGCCATCATGTTATTTGAAATTAACCAGTCGATTCCAATGTTGGACCCTTCCTCTAAGATTTTTTCAGATCGTCAATGTTACATGCATGTACTGATACCGTATTGTCGTCTGAAAAATTTTGTATGTCGGCCCTTTTAATAAATAATGCGAGGTCATTTATGAATATGTTAAAAAATAAAGTGAAAAATAAAGGGCTTAAGATGGAGCCTTGAGGTTCTCCCGACAAAAGCTGGTATGCACTGCATTTGCTATCTATGCGAACTGCTTGTTTTCGTCACTTTAAGTGCAAGTAGATGTAAATTAGTGCGTCGATGTGTAGTCCGTACGCCCCAAGTTTTGCTATAACAAGGTCATGTGGTATGCAGTCAAATGCCTTTGACAGTTGATAAACATAGCCTCCATTAACTTCCTCTGGAAGTCGATCGGTGCTTGATCTAAAATCAAAAAGCACATTTCCGAACTAAAATTATTGCAATCACTTCCAGGCAAAGGCTTCCATATATGCGAGGCTTTGTCCTTGCCTAGATTCTCTTCAACACGTGTTGAAAAGTGTCTTGAGGTTTCTCTAATGTAACTGGAATCACAGCCAGCACAAGTAAACTTATTCATAAACACTGGATCTAAAGCATTCAAGAGGGCGGTCCTTAGTAAGAAAGTAAGGCGAAATCTTAATAAGAAAATAACTCTAATATTAACAGCCGTACAATACATATTTACAATGTGACAAATTTTGTTGTTAAAAGTAAAGACAGATTTGAAACCTAAATGAGGAAGCTTAAATTATCTGGTAGAACACCCTTCACTTGCTTTCTTTTCGTCGTTATGTTAGACAAACTTCTTATGAATGACGACTTATTAGTCAAAAATTCAGGAAGCTGGTTTCTGGTTAGAATATCATTAACCTTATTAACATCAATGTGAAACCCGAGCCATGAACTGTTAATTTCATAGATGCGGTCAATAAAGGCAATGATTAAACCAAGCTTATAAGTAAATGTTCAGTAGGTATTAACTATTAACTAACTATACTACTATTAAACTTAGCTTAAGACCCGAAAATGTCTTCGTACGAAGAATAGATGTAAAGAAGTTCTTACCATTTGATTTCGTTGAGAGCTATCTGGAAGGGCTATGACACCAGCTGAAATGCTAGTGTCGTACGATGTAACGTAAATTTTCACAAATGTACCAGCAGATCAGACGATAGAAATCCTTGTTAACAAAGATTTTTAAGACGATTGGTTAAATAAAGCTCATAAGCTTAGCATCTCTCGAGCTGACTTGCGCAAGCTAGCGGTAAGGCCCAACTTTTTACATTTGACGGTGCTTTGTACTTGCAACGGGATGGAATTAGAATGGGATCGCCACTTGACCCCTTTATAGCGAATACAATCATGTGTCAATTGGAGGAGAAGCTAAGCAACAAAGGCTAACTTCCCGAGTTTTAAAGACGCTTTGTCGATGACACCTTGACGATAATGCCTAGCAAAATGGCGGCTGAGGATTTCCTTAGTGAGCTTAACAGTCTTCATTCGTCGCTGTCCTTTCCAGCAGAAGTAGAGCATAACTATGGTTTCTCATTCTGTGGCGCGTGGATATACACGGCAAAGCGGATACAATCTACATCTGTTTTTCATAAGCCAACGGACACTGGTCTCCTACTCCAGAGCCATACGGGTGTTCGGCACAAGAAATGTTTAATAAAGTCAATGCAGAACGGAGCGTATCGTTTGAGTAGCGATTGGTCCACTGTCAATGAGGAAATTGAACATTTGCGCACAACGTTTTTGAAGTTAGCCTGCCCGTCAGCTCTGTTTGACCGGATTGCATTTGACGTTGGTCGATAAGTGCATTACCCGCCAACGTAACTTGGACTTACGTTTCGCCAATGAGATCGTGCGATTCATTATTCCTTATAAGTGCGCGCAACCTAAAGCACCGTCTAAATGATCTGTCATGTAATGTACGGGTAAAAATTCAGCCAATAGTCACCAGCAGAAAAATTGGCGAAAGTTTTAGACCAAAGGATGTGAAGCCAAAGATTGTGAGTCAACAATGCGTTGTTTATAAATTCAATGTGGCTAGTGACCACCCTGCACCAACGCATCGAGGAAGACGAGCAATAATCGAGCTCAATCGGTCAACACCTGGCTACTCATCAATTGCCGATCGATTTGATCTTCACGCCTGCTTCACAACTCTGCGCAGGTGTCGCTCAAAATTGGATTGCTTTTTAATTGAGAGCTTGATGATCGCGCACCATAAATTCGCCAACTCACTTAACGTACAGGCCCAATCGATTAAATAGAAGCTGTTTTGGCTCTACTTCGAAGATGTGACTCTGGCGATCTGTGCTCTGCTTCCTTTTTATTTCTTGTATTCTTGCTCGATGACAGGTATCCATCCCTATGATGTTAAAGTCAGAAAAGGACACAGCTGTGTCACGGGATAGCATGTCTTCTCTAATAGTGGTGGAGCATTGTCCCTTAATAAGTTTGCCTGAAAGTGGTGAGCGACCTTGCTGCTCCGAAGAGCGTTTACGAATTTGGTGCTTCGTCTTACCGGTATAGGTATGATTGCATCTACTGCAGGTGCATTTGTAAGTTACCCCAGATAATAAATATAATGGCAATTCGTCCTAACAATAGAACCAACTTAAGTACGGGCACAAGTTTTAATTAAGGCAGATGTCGCTTCTGGTCAGGTGATTTCAATACGCTCCTTTTCTTGGTGATTTTTCCTAATATATTTACCATTGTGTATCCTATCAAAAAAATTTTTAATCATGCTATCAATGATAGACTCCAGAAACTCGTTACTCTTGAGGAAAGATCTTATGTGGCAAACTTCATGACGGATTGCCTCCCTAATGAAACGCATAGTAAAGGACCTATAAAGTAACGTTACAAGAAGATTTTGCTTTGACTATAACCAACTTAAAGGTCTTGCAGTTAGTGTGTACGCCACAAAAAGTGGGTTTGCGAAAAACACAAGTGACATACTGCTCGCCTTATGCGCGGGTAATATTTACATAAAAAAATTGCAATGAGTTACAGGATTCTCTTTCAGTCGTAAATCTCATTTTGGGGTGTTGTTTGTTAAGAAAGTCCTGGAAATCCTGAACTTGATTTTCATCTTTGAAGAGCGCAAAGATATCATCTACATATCTATAAAGCAGCTAGGCTTAAACTGTTTGGGGCACTTCGCCATTCATGCTTTTTCCTGGTGGTACGGAAATATGTTAACTAGGGTTGGGCGCAGCGGAGATCCCATTGCTACGCCATCAATCTGGGTGTAATAATTGTCATTAAATAACATCAGTGAGTCCCTAGTAGCCAATTTAAGTAGCTCTCGAAGCTGGGTTTGCTTAGTCCGTTATGTGAGTCAGAACCAGCAAACAACAGTTCGCAACAGAGCTCATTTGTCTCCGTTGATAATGTTGTACATTGTCATGGAATGCCCATGATGGCGGAGCAGGAGAAAGTGTCTGGGCTCCACTCGAGCTCGCTCAAGATGGAGGAAGAGCCTGGACTCCACTCTAGCTGGGGCAAGGAGGAGGAAATGAGCTAGGAAGCCTCCCAGACTGTTGCGAATGTGATGAAACTGCCTACGGGGTTCGGAAAGGAGTACTGCGTCAGCAACCGGGCGGTCTCCGGTCGT
>QQSS02196034.1:0-12605 GCA_003687565.2 Craspedacusta sowerbii
CTATTATGTTTCTTGACTCCTATTTATAGATGGCATCTGTATCAAGCTTCTACCCTGCGAGCTCTCTGCTGTTATTCTGTTGTTTCATTCCCTTGCCTTCTAGTCCCTCGCAACATCCATTTTTCAATAGATTAATCACCATTTCCTTTCTAAGCAGTTGAATTTAGTGATTCATTTTAGGTCTTAGAATCGCATCTTGTTTTGCTCCTGTTTCTCTGATCGCTGACTGACACCTGGGTAACTTGTAAGTGTTTGCGCAAGTTATATCGAAACAGTAACTTTGAATTCTTTTTGTATTAATAGATGCTTGAACTCGGTCGGGTGACTCCTCAATCCTATTAGCCACAGGCTAGTGAGTATGTCTCCCTTCTCCAACAAATTTGTTCGTCTTTTATTCATTATTTCATACTATTTCCACTCTGGTTGCTTTTTATTTTGGTAGTTGCATTTTGGAGAAAAAATAAAATTTTGTTATTTTTTATTTATTTTGTTGTTGTTGAAGTGGGAGTACTTCGAGAAATAGTTTCATCTGGTGGCAGTACAATTAAAACCATGGAAGGAAGCATCCTCCCTTTGCTGTTATTTAATGGCGTAGTTTGGAATTGCATGTGGGGCGAAAGCCGAACGGGTGACTGTCATCCTTTTACTTACTCCGTGACGCATTCAAGCTGCACTGTCGCCTTGGTCTAGCTTAAACGGTGTGGGCTCCGGTCCGTTGGACCGACGCAATGCAACCTTGGAGCTTTTGCAATCACACGAGTGCCTCAGCAAGTCGCCTATGTCGTCAAGCCGCGCCAGTGGTAGCCTAGCGTCAACGCAAAGAAAGAAAGCAGGAGTAGCGCAGCAAGAAGGCCGTAACGGTGCGGCAAGCGACGAACAATGGCTGATAGGACGCTAATAAGCGCTAGCAGAATACGGGCTAGACGAATTTGAAGGACACCTAGGAATGAATGGAGAGATCTTCTTAGACGCAAACGAAAACAACACAAGAAACGGACCTATAACTTTGTTCAATGTAGCAAAGGAAAGACAGCATGTTTCATATTTCGTTAAGCAGCTAGTTCTGTTAAGTTAAATGCTAGTTATACATATCCTTACTTACACAAATTTTTGTACAAAACTATTTCAGGCCATGCGCGCTAGGAAATATTGCAACAAGATCGTGCGCGTATGAATGCCGGAGTGCCCGTAGAGAATTTACACTACCCACGTGAAAATACATAAACACACTAAGCTACAGGTGAAGACGTTAGCTGGCCTCATCCCTTCTATATAAGGATACCTTTACGTTGATATTCAGAACATCACGACCAAATGCAGAGAAAGCCAACTTCACTAGCACCGAAGTTCAGCGTTCAATAGCGCTGAGAGCGGCGACAACCAGCGAAGGAAGACGCAGACAAGCGATGCTAATTGGCCGAACTTTCGCCCTCGTCTTCTTCTAGCCCAGTGTCATTCACTTCACGCCGAACTCCTAAAAGAACAACAAACTTTGCTGATCAAATAACTACCTCGAATAAAAGAACAATAGCTTTTTCCAATAGAAAATTTTCCTTTCCTAAAGAACAACGACATGTCACATTAGGGCAGATACTGGAGCAAGATTACAAAGTGTCTATGACAGAAAAAGATCAAAGTAAACACCAGATTCGTTGGCCCTATGCATGAATGACCTTGCGTTTACTTAAGATTACAAGACATAGACTTGGTGAAGGTGACTGTCTTAGCTAAGGAGCAAAAGGTCTGCTAACTTCTGCATGCCAGTCCATATTAATGCATATACATCTATCCATGTCCATTTATCAGAACCCATCAGAATATCGTTTCAGATCTTTTCCTGGTGGCCAAAAATCGCTACAGAATTATTCCAGGATTGCCACGAAGGTCTGATTGGCTAAGGTTGTGCTGAATGTCGGGAAAAGGTCAGACGCCGAGTCTTAAAAGCACAGCTTTCAAGAGATACCAAAAAGAGCGCGACAAACAAGCGAGAAGAAGACGAGAAAAAACTTCCCCGTACTTCTCAGCGATCCAAATGACGCAAGCATTCTTAAGAGAAAAGACGCCGGCACAGCAATCGTATCTCGACTCTCATCCAGCATTCTCTCGTTCCTCCGCAGAATCTACACGAACGAAATATGCACAAATTAAGGCGTGCAAACACTTAACCTCAACTCCTGCTCAAGCGCATTCATTTACAGGTGCGTGATCTAACACTCACATCTTCCACACCATCTAGCCTGGCCGGCTCCTGGGCAATAGGGGCCCAAATTTTGATATCGTGGTCAATGCCTGAGCTTGCCAGAACTACAATAGAAGAGAAATAAACGTTAGACGCGATCTACGTTATCATGCGTCAAGCAAGCAGACTCGTCCCATGCCAACTAGGAGCGATCAACACCAAAAGTCACAATTTTAACAAGGAAACAAATTAGCAAATTTAATTAGAGGCTAGTGCCGTGGGGGACATTAGAAGATCGCCAACTTCCCGCCCCAGAGCTAAGTCCAGTTGCGATTATTTTAGCACGAATAAATACAATGAGATAAAGAGGCGAGTCGCGCCAAAGGAGACCACGAATAAGTATTAGAAAGAGAAACATACTCGGGTCAAATGGATGCGGCTGCAAACAGTTGACAACATGTCTGTCACCCTGCAAAAGCATAACCAGCTCTTCACTTTCCTTGTCCCAGATGAAAATGCGTCCGCAATCACTCCCGCTCATAACATACTTGCTACCCCAGAAGTTGGCTTCTTTGATCTGAATAAATAACATGGCACGTCCTTAGAAGAAAACATTTTATTAATGCTTTAAAGCATCAAGAAAAGCTTTGACACATTATGATTTGTAAAAGCAAAGAAAATAAAATCTCACCATCGTTCGCGCATTCCTATGACCCTTGTAAACATGCGATTCAACGGGCAGAATAACTTCCTTAACTATGTCCTCAACATTCGCCTGATGAAGAGCTGCTTTCTTAGCTCTTACAAAGTTCTGAATCCTTCTAGCAGCCACATTACGGTCCAAGAAATTCAACCCACGGCCGCTTCGAACGCTTGAATTTCGGATTTCAATGGGCCGATGGAGTCGAGGTCTCACAATGGCGAAACGAGCGCTTTCAGCTCTACTTACTGACGTACGCTGCTCAGATGCACGACCTGCCGCACTACGAGCTTGCTCGTGTGAACATGAAAGGGCAGTGCCTTGTTGTTCCATGGTAGAACGACATCGTTCTTCCGGCGCATTTGCTGTGGAGTCGACTCCAAAGCATAGACGTACTGGCGACTCGCGACTTGCCTGCTGGGAACTTTGAAAATCGCGATTATCGGAGCTAGTAGGGGATCCTCCCGACCACTGATTACCATCTGTACCATTTGTGTGGCTTACATGACAGCCAGTAGCCGTTTGTTCGCCTTCAAACGCATGCGCACCACAGGTGTCACCGGAGGGTTGCTGCACCGGACATGGAGCTATCGGCGAACACCCCAGTATCACATTCAAGTCATTTGTCCGGGAGTCGACGTCACATGCGCCTGGCGTGTGCTCCCCAGACAGACGGTCAAGAACAGGAGAGTTTCTATCTGAAGAAGACGCACTCAGAAGAGACAAGCTATTCGAGCTGCTGGAGTGGTTAGATGATATACCAGAATCGCTCAAGCATGTGCTCTTCGGCAACAGAGAAACAGAACGATCCACTGGGGCAGATCCTACAGCAAGCTGTAGCAACGCGGATTGGCGTTCTGGACCAACGCGTACCTCATCCGTAGTGCATGGAATCTCCTTTTCCTTCGATTGAGGTATACCCAGGCACGTATCTCTAGGTTGACTAGCATTATCATCGAGACATACGCTTACAGAATTGCCTGCTGACAACATACTAGCGTCGGATGAATTCACAAGTTCAGCAGAAACAGTCGCATCTGCTAACGAACTGCCCACGCGCGTCTCGACGGAGTCCGCTGCAACACGAAAAAGGCGCTCACCATCGTCGTCTTCGTCCTCTCTATCAGTTGAAGCATGGTCGGACAGTTCCGTGTCTGTCGAGCTGGATGCATGGCGCACGCTACTGCGCATCGCGTCATCGAGCCAACTGGAGAACAACTCGGACATACGCCTCATAAGGCTGCTCTCCGGAGCGGTGTCATCTTCAGCCTCTGGTCGAGCTTGCGGACCGGTGTCGGACCAGTCGCCCCGCAACCTTAAGCGCTTCATAGGCGGTATGCTACCGTCTTCTGCGCTATTCTCTCCGTTTGCAAACGCATCTGACTGAGACAGCGAGGTGTACTTCTTGCACTCGGACTTGTTTACAGCGAACAGGTAGACGTAGTCTGTACAGTAGCTGACTAAACACTCGCGACCATCATCGCTATGGAAATAAAGCACACAAGCAAACATGTAACAGACTCATGCAACACCACAATTTCAAAACAGGAGATATAAAACTGAAAAAGCACCCCACAAGCAGGACGCGACGGGGGAAAGAAAAAAAAACGTCATTCTGGCAATCAAGTATGCTGCATCAGCAATGGAGCTCCAATGAAGGAAACCTAGGTCTCAGCGGCCCACCCTACCTGAAGTGTAGCGATGTTACGCGGCAGGACGATCGTTGCAGCTGCTTCGGACGAAATTGGCAAAACATGCCCCTCGTAGAGCGAGTAGCGTGTAACACGCTGCGGTTGGCCAGGCTCGTGCCAAGGAAGCGCCTGTCAAACAACCGCACGGTGCTGTCCTTGCAGCCGGCAGCCACTTGGTATGGGATGACTGGGTTGACGGAGATGGCAGTAACGGCATGGCCAGTGTCGATAAGGATGTCCTAGAAGACACGGCACAATTCATTTACCTTTGCTCTGGTAAGCAACAGTGTGCTTGAATACTATCTAGAAAACACCACTCTTCAAGCCTTGGTAACAACGCGGCAAAGAAGCGAGAACGAAATTATCACAAAGCAAGACAGGGGTGAGCTGCTTTTCAGCAGTCTTCTGCCAGACGCACCCCACTATCAGGATCAGGAAGGTATGAACCCCGAAACGCCTGACAAAATGGTAAAGAGACGAATCTTGCATTTTTCGCCGTTTTCCTAAACCATGTCAACAGCAAATGCTCAGAGCATAAAAAAACTCCTGACCTTCGGACGTCTAGAAGAACAAAACTCAAGAAGGATTTGAGTCACTGGTCTTGAAGAGGAATCCACGCAAGCCTCTTGAGAAAAACAGCGCTGACTGATAAACAGCTTTATTTCACACAAGTGACAGGTAACATGCCAACACTCACATCACTACAGCCATCACACTGACACTTGCTTTTAGTTCGAAGATCATAGAATCGCACAGTTCCATCTTCGCCACACGAAAGAAACGAGTGAGCATCCCCTGGAGTAGCCAGCACCTGTGGGACAACAACTTACACTGATGCAAACCAACAATCCAACAACCATACGAAAACCAATTCTACCAACCACTCAAATATTCCGCATCTCCCTAATCTCAACAGCCACGCGACATTGCACAACGATTTCGCCTGATCAGGCTTCTCTAAGCGCTTCATATCGTTTGCCCGAGCCAAGCACGAGATCGGACATACTTCGTAAGCTGTCCCCGCATGACAGTAGAAGCAGTTCTGCCCGTAATACGATTCTGCGCCGACTTCGTTGTAGTGCAAAACGCCATCTCCAGAACATGAAACGATCTAAAGAGGCAAAGGTAGCAAACCCAGACATAATTCCATCAATAAAAAGATAACAATAATAAAATATAATAGGAATAAGGGGAGCGCTAGTTTGGGAAAAATAGGAATACTGGTTTGGGCAACAGACGTCTTAGAGAGATTGAGAAGTAATGGGATGAATGATAGAGAGAAGTACTGGCCTGAAAGATGCATTTGAGTACTGATCTGAAAGATACAGTGAAGTATCACTGGTCTGAAGAAAAGGAAGAGGCATTGGTCCAGAAGATATAAAAGAGTACTGGCCTGGAAGATGAAAAGGAGTACTGGTCTAAGAGATACAGAGGAGCAGTAGTTTGGAAGATATAAATGAGCTCTGGCTGCGAAGATATAGCGGAGAATGGCTTTGACGATGTTGAGTAATGGTTTGGAAGACGAAGACGGGTACTAGCCTAGAACATATCAAGGAGCAATGGCTGGAAGATAAAGAAGAGCACTGGTCCGGGAGATAAGAAAGGGTACAGGTGCGTGACTAAACCTATGATCAATCATTGTGTGATCAGAACAATCAAGGTTAAAGGAAGCATTAATACATCATACCATAGCATATCTAACGATAACCGCGAGAACGAAATTTCATCGCCAATTTTCTCCACAGCCTTCCCTCCTTCGCAGGAAAGCTTACGAAGTTCCACATGCAAATACTGCATAAGAACATAAGGTACCACGTAAAGACGCTACAATATTTAGCAAAGCGATTTGTCAAGAGCCCAAATTGCTTTATGAAAACCGACGTTGACCATGAATCGATAGATTGAAATGTAAACAAGTACAGCAAACACACACACAAAAAAAGAGATCGCGAGCTTATTTAACGTCCACACACGCCCACCTTACTATCTGAAGAGAAGGGTAGAAACTTAGCGCTGAAGATGTTGGCTCTATGGCCAGACTGAACTGAGTGGACAAGCTGAAAGAAATCACAACAAATATACACCAATCTTTCGACATTAACATCATACTAAAAGAGAAAAATACTGCTAAGCTTTATAAATATGATTCAAACTTGATCAAACGATATGATTAAAATAGTAATGTAAATATAAAAGCAAAGTCATATGATTAAAATAGTAATGTATAATTGTAAAATGATACATGTAGTAATACATGTAAAATAGTAATGATATGATTAAAATAGTCACGTAAATATAACAGCAAAGTCAAATACAATGACAATGACAAAGCCGTAGTCCTCACTGAACTACTGAACTACTCCACGACAGCACAAAGCGCAATACAGCACTGTATAGAGCAGTGCAGTACTGTGCAGTAGGTACAGTAACGAACAACAGTTTACAATACAGTATCAGCGCAGAGCACAACAAGAGTCCAGGGTAGCGGCGCGCAGAGCAGCGCAGTCCAGTCGTTGGTGTACAGCAGGGTATCCAAACGTTTCAGTCCGAGGGCCGCATCAACAGACATACAGCAGGTCGGGGGCCGGTATAGAGCCAAGGTAAAAAAAAAAAGAGTAGAATCAAAACGTACGTTGTTTTTAATTGCGAGCCCAAACCAGACGCTCGTGATGAATTCAAACTTTTAGAACGAAAGCCTTACTCTCGCAACTAGTTGGCAAATCAGTAGCGCGACGCTTAACTAGCCATAAATTTCCGTATTTTTCTTTACGTTGATTAACGAATCCGCGCAAGGGAATAGGAGCGCATCGCTGGCTGGTTCTGGCCCGCAGGCTGTACTTTGGAGTCTTCTTGTGTAAAGTGTAGTACTATAACTTATGCAACAATTCCTTAAATTAAAATACATACATGTAAATGTATATCCAGAGCTCTATTATTTCGCTGTGTCTGAGGCCACATGCGTTAAATGTTTCGAAACAGTTTTCTTTTCGAGAAACCGTTGGTGACATTAGCAGAAGGGCGACAGCTCGCGTTACTGCTAAAAAGACGACGAACGGTGGTAAATTCCCGCAATAAGACAATCAGGGATGGAGACACCATTTACCCGTTCGCGTCATAAACACTAGCTACCAACTATCTGAGAAGAAGAGGAAGTTCTACGACAGGTTTACGAATGGCGGTCACAATTATCCAGAACCTGGAACTCTGCAACATCTCCTGAATATCAGAAAAGTAGCCTTTACTGACGAACCGATGAATGCCACTGGTCCATTGTGTAAAGCATGCTTATACTTCCGTTAAGTATGCATATTACAAAAAAAGGGGCTAAAGCATCTGGATTCAAAACCAAGAAAGGCCACTTCAAACTCATAATCTGCAGCAACACTCATGCTTTCATGATAAAGCAAGTGCTGATTTACAAGCCCAATGGTTCCTCGAACACGGAAATAAGAGCTCAGTGCTAGTGAATCGGGTGCATAAGTATGACATCACAATTATTTAACCAGCGCTTCAACTCCAAATTCCCGATTTATTAACGCTTTCAGGGGATAATCAAGGCAAAGAAATGCCCAGCAACACCTGGTAGATGCATGGAAGCGGATGAGGTATAGTTGGTATACTATTGCAAGGTGCCTCCCATATTATCCGAAGGGTATTAAGGAGTTGCGGTTGCCGGAACTGGTCAAATACTTCAAGGAATTCCTTCCTGATGATATGCGGAGCGCTAATAATTGTTTGGAGGGTTTACAAATGCTGGATCTTTTAAGATGAATATAGTTATATTCATTCATTAGGATTTTAGGCTCTTGCAAACCCTCACAACTATATATATACTCCAAAAGGTCGATAAAGTACAAAGTTTGAAGTCAACAATTATTTAGAATAAAGACAACTTTTTTCAAGTTCGAGGACATAATTCGGTTAATTTGTTTATGGGACATAATGAAAGGATTTGGTTAAATAACTGTGACATTCCTAAACCAACAATTTATTGTAGATATGTGGACGATGTCTCTTATCTGTTTAACGCAGCTGATGAATTGATTCCTTTTCTTACTTACCTTAACTCTCGGCTGCCATTTTTAGATGTTTTTGTTGATCGCACTACAGACAAGGGTTTTCCCACTTCTAATTTTCGCAAGAACGCTTTTACAGGACTTTTGCTGAATTTTACCAGCTCTTGTGCCTACTCTTATAAGGTTGGATAAATTAAGACTCTAATCGACCGTGTATTCAACATTAACAATTAATGGCCCAGATTTCATGTAGATATAATGACAGTTACTAACATTCTCGTTAAGCACCAGTTTTCCGGAATTCCTTGTAAGCAGAATCATTAAATCATATTTATATGCTAAATTAGATCCACAAGAGCAACAACCTAAAGATGAGAATGCGAGTCAGATACGCTATTTCAAACTGCCATACTAGGGTTTCATTTCCAAAGACACAAACCGGAAAAGTCATGGAATAACAAATACTTATTGTAAGGCCACTGACATAAAGCTCATTTTCATTTCCTTTAAAACTGCTTTTTACTTAAGCACAAAAGATTGATTTGGAGTTGTATACAAATTTTCTTGTGCAGGTTGTAATGCCTGTTACACTGGAGAAACCTAGAGGCTATTCACAACTCGAGTCGAGAAGCACCTACGTAAGGACAAAAACTCTCCTGTGTGGAAGCACTTGCAAGATAGCGATTGCAAACTTGCGAGCTCAAAAATGTGCTTTTCTGTTTTAGATCAAGCGGCCACGGACTTTCAGAGGAGGCTGAAGGAAGCTTTGTATATTCAGTGGTGAAAGCCGTCCTTGAACACTCAAGCGAACCATCTAAAGTTATCTCTCTCTATCTAGATTTTAACTTCTTAACTTTATATATCTTTCTCTCTCTTACTTTCTTCTCGCTCAGTCTCTTTCTATTATGTGTGATGCTACGTTACGGTGTTTTTCCTCGGTATTAGTGTACAATCGATTTTGGTCAAGTTGCTCATCGTCAATTTAGTTTTATTCTCCAAAGGATTCATCGTTTAAAGTGTCATGAATTTTTTTAAACGTTCAATATTGGAACAATTAGTGTGTTTACGCCTTATTCTTATAAATAGTCGGCAGTGATTTAGTTTATGCTATTTAGAAATGGTAATTGTTTACCGAAACATGTCCTCGAAATAGAAAAAAGCTGTTTTTATTCTTTATATATATATATATATATATATATATATATTCCTGCCTACGTACCCATCCGCACAAAACATCAACGTTCCGTGACTATTTTTAGCATACCTGCTCATTGTAAACATCGTAAATGTTCAGCAAGTAATCATCAGAGCCACTGAGAAGCAGTGATCCGTCCTCATTCCACGCTATGGTGTTGACCTATAAAAAATGAAAGATCGTCACACAAAGGATTTAGATAACCTATAGCAAGCAGACGAACAAGCTGGCATATATGAATGAGAGATTACAATCGAGCATGTGTAGCACAGGCTGCGCATGTCTTCCAGCAGAACTATGATATCCGAAAGCGTATGGACAACAGCACAGTCAACACGCCTCGGAAGAATAGAGATCGCTAGCTGGCTCCTGTTCCGAGTTCTGCTTTCGGTAGCTCTGAAGAGGCATGGAAATCGGGAGACCTATTACCGTGGTCTCTGGAGCGATTCTTGAACCACTGAAATTCTTGAACTGACTGTGGAGCGAGATAATACGAAATAAAACACGACCTATGCTTAGCAACAGTCCTTACGAAAATTGTACCTCTGCAAGCGTTATCGCATAAAAACTACAAGAAGAAAAGAATGGATCACTGTAGTACGCACAAATTTCTCAGGTACACCCGAACTTACATACTTCAAGGAAATTATCAGTCTGCTAGTATAAGAAAGCAAAATTGCAGTTAGGAAATGAGATCGTGCGATTCATTATTCCTTATTAGGATGAAATTAGTGCGCGTAACCTAAAGCACCGTCTAAATGATCTGGCATGTAAAGTACGGGTACAAATTCAGCCAATTTTTACCAGCAGAAAAATTGGCGAGAGTTTTAGATCAAAGGAAGCGAAGCCAGAGATGTGAGTCAACAATGAGTTGTTTACAAATTTCAATGTAGCCAGTGCGACGCTGGCTATATCGGCATGACAACCCGCCACCTGCACCAACGCATTGAGGAACACAAGCAACAGTCAAGCTCAATCGGTCAACACCTGGCTACTCATCAATTGCTGATCGATTTCGATCTTCACGCCTGCTTCACAACTCTACCCAGGTGTCGCGGCAAATGGGAGTGCCTGTTAATTGAGAGCTTGATGATCGCGCACTATAAATTCGCCAACTTACTTAACGGACAGTCAGAATCTATTAAGTTGAAGCTGTTTTAGCTCGACTTCGAAGATGGGACTCTGGCGATGCGTGCTTAGCTTGTTTTTTTTTTTTTTTTTTTTTTTTTTTTTTGCATTCCTGTTCGTTTAGTCTGGAGATGGTCCCAGAAAGGACCGAAACGTCACGAAAATTATTAGCTTTATTCTTTGCCTTCAAGATTTACCCATCGAGTGTCCTAATTTCTTCTCTAAAACGATATGACTAATCGCATCTTAGACGCAAAAAAAATTTAAGCAATTTACTCAAAAGCGAAGAGAAGCGTACACATTTGACGGAAAATCGACCAATAAACTTGACTAACATATATCGCAACGGAATATAGAAAAATCAGAAGAATGCCAATAAAACAACGCATTAAAACTTCATACATCCATAGCAAATGAAAATAAAGAACCACCTTCACAAGCATCGCTCTAACAAAGGACCAGTTGCCACAGGTATAAGACATAATATTCAAACATCTATCTTAAGAATTAAAGGCAAGCCAAAAAAGCATACATACACATCCGGAATGGCCCTGCAGAACTTGCCATTTCTGCAATTTTTGCACTGTTTCTTTGCTATCTAGATCAGAAAACAGAAATACGCATCGAAAGTGTAATCTCATGAAAGCATTTCACACAATACTCGTTACTTTCAGTTTCTGTAAATACAATTTGAAGTTCCTACCCTACTGTATTGCACAGGAAAGCATTAAGCCATTGCCTATACATTATCCAGCCTCTCATAATAACTTATAAGGATTGCAAACCGTACGAAAAGAACTAGCCAATAATTACCCTTTACAGTAAAGTGAGCACCCCAAGGTGGAGCAACTCCATATTGACGATGCTGCACCAAGTCAAATACCGAACTGCTACCTCTGCGATGATTCATAGGTATACACTCCATGCAGCTTGATTTCGAACTACTAAAGCTTCCTATTTAAGTGGCAATACCTCTCCGATACCATCATTAAAGGCTACTTTATTGTTCAGAACACCTGAAAATCAGAGTGAAAGTTAGAAGCTTAAGCAGGTCTAAGCGGCAGTAATGCACGCTTCTTTGATCAAAACGACTAAGACGATAATACTTAACATACTTCAGTGCACTTAGACTTCACTAAAGTACGATGCCTGTCCCGCATCAGGGAAGAGACCTAAGAATTAACATCGCAATTACTACCATAAAAAAGGAGCAATCTCATGATATTGCGATGGCCGGGATTTTGATTATAAATAAGTACGGGAGCATCAACATATAGTGTCTATTATAGAAGCTATGATTTTGCCCATATAAATGCCAAACTAGTACCGCAAATTATATGCAGTAATTCTAATTTCCAACTAAATTGTGATGTGCTGCAGCAAAAAACACTTCGCTTAAAAGAGTCTACCAATCTTGGATTCCACGCATAGAAAAGATGCTTCAGCTGCCCTTACCTGCATTTACCAGCCTGCTTTAGAACGAAAAAGGAATATATACAGGAAACAAAAAACTTATATTATTCCAGATCTTCATCCCCATTTTTTTAAAAAATAAGATTGTCATGCTATGATCAGTCAATCCGCTAATACGCTAACCATCACTTAATTTTTGCTTACAAGACAGGATACACTTCATCTGAAACTTCACTTAATATATATATATATATATATATATATATATATATATATATATATA
>QQSS02196056.1:0-12604 GCA_003687565.2 Craspedacusta sowerbii
AGCAGATGCTTAATGGTGTCTCTCCTCTTCCAACGTGGCTTGGGCAAGCGAAAACGCAACTTGTTGCAAAGACAAATGAAACCCATCTACCAAGCAATTTTAGACCTATCGCTTGCCAAAATCTTATGCTCAAGATTTACACGGGCTGCATCAACAATTTTCTTCAAGACCACTACCATAGTAATAGCATTGTCACGACTGAACAAGCTGGAGGCTAAAGAGGGGTGTGGGGATGCACAGAACAGCTCTTGGTAAATAAAATGATCCAGGATGAAGTGTCCAAGCATAGGCGTGATATATTTTGTACATGGTTAGATTACCAAAAAGCCTTCGACTCGGTTCCCCATACATGGATTGAGGAAAGGGAGGAGAAGGCCGTACCGCTTAGCCAGGTTGCTGGCCAAGATTAAGTGTTTGTATCCTGCTGAATGTTTGCAATTATGACATTTATTCGCTCGCTTTCTCCTTCCTTTCCCGCAATGTTTTCGTTTTTGAGTTGTAGAAAAGGAAGAGCGCGAAGAATTGGAGCAATCCAAGAAATCGCAGGTAGAACAAATCACAGGTGCTTTATAGCGAGTTCAGTCGGCCAAGTTAGTCAGTGCCGTTGCACTCCTCTAGCACATGGTTTTGTGACAACGGAAATATCGCCACGTTAAATAGAGCTTCTTTTAGAACGACCTTCTGGAAGGTGTAAAGTCTCAAAGTATTTTATTTTTAAAAGGCCTTTGAAAAATACAGAAGCCTTCTTTAACATTATTAATTTCTAGAAATTTTAAAGTTAATGACTTTCATTTCCGATGACGTTCGAATAAAATTTTAGCTCCTATCTTATCCCTGGCAATGGTTTCTGCCTTGGTTATTATTTTTATCGTGCGTTGATGGATATTTTTTTAATCTAGAGCCAGGGTTCCTAAGCAGCTGTTATTAGATATGATAGCTATTGATGGAAGATGCGCGACTTTGCTTTCAGTAACGTTTGCAATTTCTGCTTCGTGAATCCGTGTTGTTTTTGGGTTGTAAATTGCTTTTCATATTCTTTCAACTGCTGTAAAGTTTGCTAGACATGCTGAACGTCATTGTTTTAGATAGAATGTTATCTTTGCTTGATTTCCTTTTAGTCTAAGCGACAGCAGCAATATCAACAGTATCAGCAACAACAACAGAAATACCCCCCGTGAGGTGCCGCCCCGGTTTCTTCAGCAACAGCAGCTTAAACAGCAAGGTGCGTGTTCGGCAGTGATGAATAGAGGTCGCCCGTATTCAGTTTGCTGGAAAGATAATGGCTTCCGGTTTGCACACACACACAAACACACACACACACACACTCCCTCACTCTCAATCTCACACGCACACTCTCTTACTCTCTATTTCGCTCTCTCCCTCCCCGACGATCTGACTTCATTGAGTTCATCGTGCGATTTCTGGAACTGCAACTTTCTTGTAAGCCTTTTATCGAGTTCGCTGTTATTATCCTGCGTAGCTGTTGAAGCAGAGCGGATATCACTACTGTGGTAATGCACTAGGGAATCACCACTAAGATCTCACAGGCTTTTTGCCGAAGAACGCGAAGCAGGCCTCTCAAGTTGCAGCCATTTTAAATATGTCTAGTACCTAGTTTTTTTCTGTCGACTTCTGTCTTGATGCGGCCACTGCATAGTGCGTATTTATGCTTCCTTTTTTTATGAGTAGACCTCAAAAGACTAGTTTGTCGCACGTATTCTCATTCAGTTTGCATGGCCGGATATTTTTCCAGTCAGAAATCATAGTTCGCGTATACCCTCCTGCATTATTACACCATATACCCACCGGCGACGTGTTTCCTCCGGGAGGTTTGCTCGAAGAGAGGCGTGATTCTAAACATGTGTGCACGCGGAGAGGCGTGCATGCAGATGGATGTGGGTGCTGGTATCCGTGCGTACAGAGATGCGTTCGTGAGAGGAGGTGTGTATTAATTTGCCTTGGTTTGGCCTAATTGCCCTCTTGTTGCCCCCCTTGTTTTTCACTATCTGGACTTACTTTTAGCACCATGTCGGAAGGAACAACACTGCGATACAGTCGGTAACCTTCGGTATGGTGGACCAGATTGGACAGAAATAAGCCCCGATGCTTGTCAGGATGAAGCGCAGGCTGACTGGGATAATGACGATAACCATCGCAACAAGAAGTTCGACTCTTGGGGTGGTGACACGTTGTCCGAAAACTGGGATATAGACGGTAGCGATCAATCGGTGCGTTCTAGTGACCGTAAGCTGCGCGTTGCACCAGTTCCTGTCCCCGTATCTTCTTGCTGGACAGCAGTGTCTGCGCGGGATCACTCTCTTGTAGATTGTGAACTTAACGAAGGGAAAAGGGAGAAAACCAATCTGCTTGGTTCAGTGGACATGGCCGTTGAAGTCTCTCCCAGTCAGGCAAACCCGTCTCCTGCATCGCTTCCTCAGCCTAGTGTTTTCGCCACCTCGACTCGGAACTCTGCTGATATGTTATGGGGAACTAGTTTAACGGGTTCAACGTGGGACAGTGCTGGCTCGAAAAAGAATCACTGGGCTGCAACTGCGGCTACGAACTTTCTCGACCCACCATTCGATGTCGCTCCCCCTCGGCTTTCGCAATTAGAACGCTGCAGCTCAATGGTGTCTCGGACAGACTGTGCAGCAGCAGACGCATCTTGGAGCCACGTACGGAATGCTCAAAATTCTATGACTTCGGGAAAACTCGCGCAGGGCGTTACGCCGTGGGATGGTTTGGATATCTTTGAGTCGGCGCCAGATGAGAACGCCGAGCCCGCTTTTGATTCTGCTTTAATCGAGCACCCAGGAGTTGCCAAGCCAAAGTCGGCGTCCGCCATTAGCTACAGTGACAGTGCTTTAGTCGGCTTGCGGCATCAGTCGAGAAATAACGACGAGCTAGACGATGTTACTGCATGTCACAATGGCATAGGTGCGTACTCCATGGCGCCTATTGCTGTGAACAGTTCAGTGTCTTTGCTGGGTGTGAAAGTTGATAGCAACTTGAAAGTCACCGGTTGGCTTCAGAGTTCCGGCAATGTGGTTTCCGACAACTGGGATTTGGAAGAAAAGGATGTGGGCGAGAGTTGGGGTTGGATGACTGTTGCTTCGGTAACGGCGAAGGTTTGTAGCAAGGTATGATCCTAAGTCTGCATTGTGATTATCAAGCAGCTATAGTCGCCTGTTTGGCGAGGTTGGATTTCATTTTTTCAGATGTCATATTTCTAGTAAGCTGACTAGTACTCTTTTAGGTTCTTGGTATGGTTAACACTTGCTCTTTTGTTTGAAGGAGCATGACCGAGGCAGCACGCTTTTGGCTTAGTTTTTCTTGTTAAATAAGCTATGGCCTTGTGCTTGCATTATAGCAAAATACTACGTCGGTGCCTGTAACTCCATCTAAATCTGAATGTAACGCCTGGACGTGCTTTAGAGCAACTTATTGACATGGGGTTTAAGGTATCGTTGAACGTGTTTGCCACACGTGTTTTTCTTGCGTTGTTCTGGCGTTTGGCGTATGATCTAGGTGCTGTTCCTCCTGCTGTGCTTGTGAGAGGTGGTGGAATCACCATGGCTTGTAACCGTTTCTTTACAGTAAAAGGTTTCGGTGCTATTAATGACTTGTATTCAACAGGATTTTGTCGTGGCACGTTTTAATTCTTGAGTCAGCATCTTTGTTTAGCCCAGCTGGCCTGAAATTTCTTTTGGCCACGGCGGATTGCTGTCGAATGCTTGAGTTTTAATGTAAGCAGATTTGCGACATGGTAGTCGTGTGAACTCGCTGTTGCTAACAAAAAAAAAATAAGTTTGGCTGATTTTTCGTTTGTAGAAGGACCTTGCAGAGAAGACATTGCATGACAATAGTGGAATCATTGAAAGCGCAGTCAGTATGTATTTTGCTTGCGACATCCTACACGCTAGTTCTTATTTTCGGTACGCATCCGTTGTTTTAAACTTGAAAGGATTACTTGTTTTTCGTTAGAGAGCTCAAAAGTTTTTCATCTGGCGGGTTGTCCCTGGCTACTCTCATAAGCGTGTTAAGTGCTCGTTTTTTAGCCGTCGTACTTTGGAGCGTCAGTTCGTGTGGTCCTTGTTAATGTTATTTTTATTATTCATAAAATTTATGCGAATGAGAAACAGCGTCTGCTATTGCCATAATGTCATATAAAGTGTTTGACGTCGGATCTAGACAGTTTGAGTTGGACGGCTGTAATATATAAGGCTTTGTGGCCTTTGCTTGACGGAAGCGAAAAATGGTCGCAAATGGCTTTTGAAACTCGCGACCATCTTTATATATTGATTCCTATCCCTTTGTTTTTTTCACATGAATTTTTTTTTATGGAACTTGCTGTTGTGTTACGCTCGTTATCATGAGTGTGTTATGTGGGCCCTATGTCTGAATATTTTTTATCGTGTATTTGAAGCTACTCAAAATTTGTTCCCTAGACGATCTCGTTGCCATGGGAGACACCACCACCGAGCCTTATGCCTCTGTGAAGCACGCTTCGATTGCGTCGCAACCTTCCCAAGATGGCAACCCGCTTGCTGCTCAATCGACGCAGAAGCTGAACCGCAAGCAACAACGTAAACTGCAACAGCTTCAAGATCACCAGCACAAGCCACAGCCCCCTGTGACCGTTGAGAATCCATCGAACGCTGCGGCGGCGTCCGCTTCTGCATCGGCGTCACAGCCCCCGTTGGCAGCTACTCCGAAATCGGGCCTTCTGCAGACGCCAAACACACTTGCACCTTCGTTGATGTCGTCGGCTACAGTTGTGATGCCTCGAACCAAGCAGGACGGACTTCTGCCGACGACGCCTCCTAGTTTGCCTTTGATTGCACCTGCGAAAAGCCTTTTTCGAGACACCCTCCCAATAACTCGCAGCCGGCATTCTCTCACCCTGGCTCTGGCCAGCAGTCGCCTGCAAAGCAGTCGCAAGTTCTTCTCGCCCGTCAGACTCCTACGGTAGACTCAGCTCAGAAGACCTCGGAATTTTTATGCCAAGCAGTGTAAGCGTGAATGGTAAAGTACATGACAGTCCCGGCAATGTTGCTATCGCATTCAACAACTACTTCGCGTCAGTAGGTAAGACTCTAGACAGTACAATTCCAGAGGCTAGACATGACTTTAAACGTTATCTGAAAGCTAACGCCTGTCAAAGTATGTTTCTATCAGACACGTCAGCAGATGAAATATCGACTATAATTGATTTTTAAACTTGCTAGAAACGTTCTCTCCTATCCTCTTTCACACATTATCAACCAGTCATTTAAACAAGCATGCTTTCCATCCTCCATAAAAATATCTCAAGTTATACCTGTATATAAGAATGGTTCACTTGACGCATGTGGTAATTACCGCCCTATCTCATTATTATCAAACATTAGCGAAGTCTTTGAAAGAGCGATGTACAATCGACTAAGCGTCTATCTGGAGAAATTTAACATTTTGAGTAATTTGCAGTTTGGGTTCCGTATTAAACATTCTGCGAATCATGCTCTAGTTGCCTTGATTGAAAAGATTAAGCGATGTCTTGATGATGGCGATTTTGCTTGTGAGATATTAATAGACTTGCAAAAAGCATTTGATACTGTGCATCACAAAATCCTACTTAAAAAACTTTAAGCCTACGGTATAAGATCTAACGTAAATGAATGGTTTCAGTCTTTTCTCTCAAACCGAAAGCAATTCGTAGCTTTTGACGATCAAAGCTCAGGTACGTTGGATATAACGTACGGAGTCCCACAAGGTTCAGTTCTTGGCCCACTACTATTCATAATATATATTAATGATTTTAAACACTGCATTTCAGTCTCCACAGCGCATCATTTCGCAGATGATACTAATATCCTATTGAAACATCGCAGTTGACGATGAAAATCAGTATTTGCGCCCGCTTCTCGATGTTGGACAGGTTGCGGGCCTTCCTCTCCGCTAAGCATAACAACCCAAAGTTGGAAGCTGTGAACGGTATCTCCTTCGACCTCATAAACACCGGTCTGCGATATCGCATTCCCGGATTTTATTCACCTCTCCTATTGTCCCCGCGGGCTATCCAGTTTTGGCTATCATTGCTCGGTAAGTTGTCTTTACTTATGAGCGTAAAAAACAGGCCATTTTGATCCGCAGGTGGGGTAAGCTCCGATGATTTCGTGCTCGGTGATGACTAATGCAGAAGAACTTCTTTGCCTTTTCTGACGATTTATTGAGTTTTGCCGTGCGGTGGGGAAGACCAGTAACGCACTGTTTGCTGGCTTCGAAGAAACTACTTAATAAGAAAACTCAATTGCAGATTTTTTAGGCCCCTTGTCCCAAACTCCGAGTTTTTAATTAAAGTGAGCTCTTGCACTGTACCACACTTCCATATCACAGCCGCTTGTAAATTGGTTTTGATCTCGTAAAAATAGAGTTACCCTTTCCTGCATTCGCTTAACTCTGGCTTTCTTGCCGCCATGCTCGTGCGTGACAAATTTTTACCTGCTAGTTATTGTCGCGCTGAAATGCTTTTGCCTAATGGGTGAGGGGCAGTCTGCAAGGATGTGTGTGTGTGTGTGTGTGTGTGTGTGTGTATGTGTGCTGACATCATGTTATTCGGAGCATTGCCAAGGCCGAACCGTTTCACGGTTGAGACGCTTTATACCGGAGGGCAGCAAACCGACTGGAGCGTGCTAAGCACTTCAATGACGATGTAAAAGCTACTAGACTGGAAGACAGCTCTTTGTCTCTTCCAACAGACAACAAGGGACCCCATTGTCGACGTACTTCCCTCGTCCTCGGTCCCATACTCTGTTGATCAAGGCACTGGGTTCGTAGCTCGTGCAGGAGAGAAAGCATTGACGGCACGTGTCCTCCTCTTGTGCTGCCTCCTGTCTTTGGATATGTGAAGATCTAATGCAATCAGCTATGCATCCTCGATAGAAGAGCGCTGGCCTTCCATACGCTGGTTTCGCTGTTCCGAATATAATAAAGGAATAATATTGGAATATAAAAAAGGAATAATGTGATGCAATAATTAAGGAATAATATCATGCATTTGTTAATGAGTTGTTCGGCATGCTTATGTCTAGTAAGGATGCCGACGCATTCACAACACAGCCAAGAGCTAAATACGGTGATGCACTCTTAACGTAATAGGAAAAGGTGCGGCATAAAAAAAGTGGCCATTCACACTGCAACCAAGCCTTCGTAGATGTCTATGTAGGTACCATTGAGAATACTCCCGGAATAATTTTGATGAAGGTTTATAAATGGCGATCCCATTGCTACTCTATCAATTTGGTCGTCGTAAATACTACTGTTAAACAAGTATAGTGTGAGAGCAGCGGGAAACATAAATAACTTCGTGAGTTTTGCTCAAAGGCATGAAAAGACTAGTGAACAGAGTAATAATCAAAGTTGTCGTGTCGCAAAAAGAATAAGTGTGCTTGGTTGTGTGAGAGAGGGGGTATAAACCACAAAGGTATATGCTTTTGAAGAGGTCCTTCACGTATCGAGTCCAGTTTTCAAATTTTCTTCCGTCCGCTAGAATATCTTAAACACCTGTGCGGCTAACGTAACTACACAGTTTCCTTTGTCAGACAAAGCTATTTAAATATCAGCGTTCAAGTTATTACAATATCAGCGTTTAAGTCCTTCAAAGTTCGCACGTAATTTGCTGGTGACTTGTAGCTGATGAAGAATCTGTTGTTCTTTATATGAGGAAGCTGCACCCGAATTTCTCCAGCTCTCCCGTTTTCGTTTAAATTTTCATATAAAAAGCGACGGAGTAATTTGAAATTAGAAAGAATATCAGTCTCGCTTACCTTTCTAAAGCTGAATGCCGTACTGCAACCTAGATTTCTTCTTAATTACTAATGAGCATGAGTGAGGGGACATCGCTAAACCGTCTCATGGTGGATATAGTAGCGTTTTTGCTCCAGTTAAGTTCTCCAATTTTTCTTAGTGAATTTTGTCATATATTGATTCACCAATCCAATCGTCGGATGTTGGTTGAGCCTCTCAACGAGCTAAAGAGCTCGATACGTGCCCTCAAAGGGAGGCTCGGACGACTGGTCGATGCTATAACGATCGTGAAGCTGACATCGCACTGTCCCCTGTTACCATGAGACACTCTTCTTGTAGACTTTCCTAGCGGACGACGAAGTAGTACAGTCTCTGGTTAGGTTTCCTTAGGAGATTCGCCGAACAGTGTAGCCACAAAAAAATTGTCACATACCCTGCTTGCCCACCGACCGCCGCGTGGAGGTTCTCCTAGTTGGCTGGCTGCAGTTAGTGTGCATCGTGGGCGTTAGGACCCATGTGCAAACTTACGGCATGAAGTGGAGCAACAATTTTGAGTGATTTAGAACTTGAATCTTGACAGCTTTAGTTTACTGCGGCCCTACAATACTTGGAAAGATCGTTCAGTGCAATGCAATGCAGATTTCTATTGATCATGCATTAAAATGTCTTGAGGCATTTTAAAGCATTCTCAAGGCAAAATGTCTCTTTAAGGCATTTTCTAAGTGCTCCTCTAGAATTTTAGCAGTGACGCTCGAGTCGAAAGGCTCCAAACAATTGCGAATGCTTTGGAAATCAACTTCACTAGAGGAAATAGAAGAAGCGATAAAAGAGATGACATATTTCTCGGCTCTCATGCTTTGGTGAACCATTTCAGCTTATATGCCGGTAAAAGCCTGAGTTTGCACTATTAAAATGAACACTTACAGCAGGGTTACAAATAATTTTATAGACTAAACAGGGTCGGGATATTAATAATTACCAACCAATCGGCAATAACACGACCTTAAAAACATCAATCAGCTATCACAAGTTGATAGATTATGTGCATCATATTATATCGTTAGCTTAAGCTCTTGCACCATCCAAAAGATATAGGAGCTTGAGCCGTATGATGTACTTCTGACTTCGTCACTCGTTCTCGGTCCCTTTAAATCAAATGATTGCAATGAAGAGAAAGGCTGGAAAGATTATACTTGCATACCTCAAGCAAATCGCAATGCCAACTGTAGTGTCTTACAGATACACGCTGCAGTTTCGATGTCCTTGAACCCAATAAGCACACAATATCCGCATAAGCCTTCCCTTCACATCTCCAACACAAACATCCGAGAAACATCAAATGTAAGTTGTACCTCAATATCACAAATACAGACAAACAGACAAAAGAAAGACACGCTTGCATTGACTTGTCTTCTATGTCCTCATCCATACCTCGCACTGCTTACCCAGCCATCCCAGACAGCAGAAACAGAAGAAGCTAGTTATAGCACAAAAACATCAAAGAAAGATGCTTATTGATGCAAGCACAATCTCTTCTTTCCTGATCTCAAGGTAATGCTTTTTTTTAAACAAACAATAAACATGTTGAAATATGAACATATGATTAAAAATGATTTATTGCATTAAACAAGGAGCCTAAACCCTACCAAAATTCTTGCAGTCACGATTACAAACGCAAATCACGTAATTGAAAAGACTAGTGAAAACCATTTTAAAAGTTAGCTTGTGTTGAAGCATGCCTGAAGCCGCAAACAAGTAGCTTAGAACAACTTTAATAATTTGCAAACCAAGGCATCCAACACTTTTGGGTACCATAGAAAGCCTGAAAATCCATTGAATCCTATAAGCAAACCTGAACATTATCTCAATTGTCTCAGATTTCTTGACTATTTACATCCCTTTCACACCCCTTCGGTTGTAGGTAGAAAAATAGTTGAAGTCAGACAAAAAGCTAGACCTACCTGCATTATGAGAGATTTCCCGCATTGAAACGACCCAAATAATTTCTGCAAATATTAGGCCACATGCCCTAGGAGTAGCCTAGCATGTTTGGCCGAATATCAATCCCCTTTCAAGAAGCAGGCTTTTCTCTTCAAAATTAAATAACAAACCATTTACGAGCACTAAAATTAGGCTTATTTCTGCTCATGAGCAATCAGTGTGGCATACAATGCCTAGAACTCAACAAGTTTGGCTCCAGGCAAACGTACCTCAAAATGGTCCTAACAAGATGGTCGCCAGCTTCACATTTCAATGAAAGATGCGAGATCCAGTTTGAAATATCTGGAAACCTTACGACCATTATTAATTCTAAGAGCAGCCTTGAGCCACCCAAGGATTTTAAAATTTTACTAATCGAAAGGACGGTGAAAGCCTCAAACAAACTTCACACTTCCTTCAGACTCGACAAACGATCGAGGACTGTTGACTGCTTTCCCCTTAGCCGACGTAAATTCTCGCTGAACCGAAGTCATCTGTCTTCAGATGCGGAGCCGCCATCATGGCCTCCACCATGTGTGCAGGTTTTGTCTGCTTGGTTTCTCGTATTTCCCGTAGATAGTCGTCACATATTTCTTCATGCCTTCGATGCCGTATTCCTCGTCATTGTCGTTTGCTATCGTCTGCTCTTCTTGTTCGTCCTATTATCACTGCCCGTAGAATCTTCGCCGCTGTTTGTCTTCCTAGTAAACGTTTCCGGGTGCGAGTCCTCGTGAGTTCGTTTGGCTCCCTTGTCCCCTCGTTGGATTCGCGGCAAAAGAGGTACAAAATGATAAATAATATCCTTGGGAGGAGCTGCAGTGTCATATAATGCAAAATATATATATAAGGCAGCCTCCCACAGCATGCATGATTGCAATTGATGCGTACGGCCAACATTTCCGTGCCTCACAAAATCCCACTCAGCAACCTGCTGGTCCAGACCAAGATTCATATATTGTGGGTAGATGGAAACGCTAATGACAAAGGTGCAGGTGCAAACGAGCTATTTCAATAAGCATTAATCACATTATCACATCTAGGCTTGTCCCTGGCTGAAAGATGCATTAATAGAACATTGGACTTGGGTGGTGACAGTTCTGTTGTTCACATGAAAAATACCAAAGCAAAAACTATTCTGCTTATAAAATATTCTGCAAAGCTATTTAAAATATTTCAATACTTGATGAACAAGTCCATCAACTATAGAAATTTGGAGTCAAGCTGCTTTACTGGCTGAAGTCACAAACCAAAAAAATAAAACTAAATGGGTTATATCAAATAAACACATTTTGTTAATATTCTTTCCATATTTGCGCTTGAAAGATTTCGACCTAATGATTGTCCTGCACAGACTACACCTCTTTATTTATTAGTACTTTTTTAGCCAATCTAGAACAGAATCAGTCATGGATAGATTAATCAAAACATAAGACAAACAAGAATTCAATCAATCCATCAAGAAGAAAACTCATTCAAATATTAAATATGCTTTGATTTTTTGTCTATCTTTAGAATACAATCCATAGTTGAAGAAAACAATAGATAGTATACAATAAGAAGCTTGCAGCCAGAAAATAATTAGCAGACCAATCAAAGCCTGGCACTATAAAAATAAGCCAGGAACATTTAGCGTTCATGACCATAATGACAAAAAACGCAATGGAAAACACAACTTTAGAGTCAATACATCTTTTGCGGCAGAGAACACTTAATTCCAAATATAAACAAGATACTGATTTTGTCAAGCCGGGAAGTTACAACTCTAATGAACACACCAGCGAATAGTTCAGCTCTTGTGCTACTTCTTCTTACTGCTGACCATTTTCTTCAGTACATAAGCACCAAAAATTGAGCCATAAACAGCAAGTACAACATTACGCCTGCCAATAATTGTGTACGCATTAAAGTACTTCTGCCAACCCTTCAAGTGGGCTGCTTCAGGATGTGCATGAGCTCCTTCCCCCATGATCAATAGGAAGCAGCTACTGGACTATAACTAGAGAACAATGAAAACAACAAATAAACATAGCCATATGTTGACACACAGGTAATCAGCCAATATGATGCCATAGCCATGACCTGGCTATCTATACTACTAATGACGCGGCTATCTATGCTCACAATTTTCAACTCGCTTGTTAGGAGTCACACAGGTAACACATGCACTGTTTTGACCACTTGCAACAGGTTGAAGAATGAAGAGAAATTATATAATTATAAATTGAAAATTAATTAGGTGGTGAACATTTGAATGATTGGCATTAGGTGGTTTAAATGACTGCTTTAACTATTACTATCTAAGCGGCTAAGTCAGTGAAGCATTGCACATCTCAGCTCTTAATATCACAAGCTATTGTCATATAAGCATAAGGAACAACAACACAAAACTAAATCTACCCGGACAAGCACAAACATTACCTTCTCAATCCATTAAGACCTGAGATAGATTTGCATAGTTAGAAATTAGGTCAAACGTTACAATGCTATTTAAAAATTACATCTTCAGTAGAAATCGTCAAATAGCAGCCTAAAACAGACGCCAAAGAAAAATATGTCAAGCTCACAAAAACCATGACAAATGCGCACAAGGACATCACATCCGTTCAGTATCGTCAAAACGCTGTGCACTTTCATGGAGAAGCATATACCAGCCTTTGAACAGACCCTTTAGCCCGAACGGGCAATCGGGGGACGGCGGATATCGGACAGTCGCAGACCGGTACGTAATAATGCACAGACATCATTTGAGAGTTTCTCGTATCTAGTTGTAGTAGTAGTAGTAGTAGTAGTAGTAGTAGTAGTAGTAGTAGTAGTAGTAGTAGTAGTAGTAGTAGTAGTA
>QQSS02196067.1:0-12604 GCA_003687565.2 Craspedacusta sowerbii
ACACACACACACACACACACACACACACACACACACACACACACACACACACACACACACACACACACAGACACACAGAGAGAAACGCGTTGCGTCTGCTTAGACATAAAGCAGCAGCATTTTCCGGATCCGACATATAATTACTGACAGTCCTGAAGTCCTGGTACAGAAGAAAACCTCACTGCTGTTGAGTTAAGTTATCAAGGTAAACCAGATACTCTAAAACTCATTGCTGTAAAAGTATTAAGTAGAAGAAAGTTATCAAGGCAAACCAGATACTCTAAAACTCATTGCTGTGAAAGTATTAAGTAGAAGAAACTAATTACTTACACGAGTCCTGTGAAAACGATATGCCTTTTGTAGATTCTCCTCAATTTTACTGAACATATCTGAGTTCCTTAAAGAACAACTTGAGATTTAGGGCATTACATACCGGACACATCGTAGGCATCAATAACAAACACGTAAGATATGCACAGTGTCACATTGGTAACATCGAGTTCACAATGTGCACTAAGAAATTCTCAGTAACTTGCGCAGCACAGGCACTTGCGTCCGCTGCTATCCTAAGTTATACGACATAGCTGAACAACAATCAACAAACAAAACAATCAGGCGATTTTGAAAATTGCGACGCCATAACGAATGCATGACATTTCCGACAGGAATGCGTTGCAATCACATTGACAGTGAGTGTATCGTGTCAATATTTTTTTTATTAGGAATATACACACAAAAAAAAACAATCCCAGAGAATAAGATGTTGTTCGAAACAATCATAAAATTCTACGTGGGCTAACCATTGCGAGATATTTCAGCATGCAAACCAGACCATATCATCCCGCATGTTCAAAACAGTTTTACATTTACTTGGCGGCAGCTAATACTGCCCGAGACACGTAAACGAAAAATCAATTCTACCTGATACCTGATATAAAAATATATTCTAAAAGGATGTCATATACCTATCCATACACATGCATGCTTCGACAAATCACTTGTCATTTGCGTTGGATTGCAAATCTTGTTTACAGTAACGAGCGACATCCTATTAATTGTTAAGTAAACGCTCTATAGTTATTGAAAATGACAAGCGATTTGTCGAAACATGTATAGATTGAAAGAAGCGTTCCTTCTTCTGAAGATTATTACACATTTTGTTCTGCTGCCCTCTTTCGGAAACATATCTATGCAAATTACACAAACACCAAGCAGTACTTAAATGATGGATGACATGCTTAGACATATTTCGTAACTTCCCTCGGCTCTACGATATCAAGGTACACGCAAAAGCAAAGCAAAAAACTCTTCAACGTTTATTACAATCATAGCCTTATATTTCATAGCCTTTATCAAAGCATCACACGAGCCAATAAGTCCAAGGCAACATTTCAGACATAAGTGGGTACTAGTAAAAAAATGCCCAATGAGAGAAAATCCGAAACTTTTTGTTAGTAACCCAAATCTTTTCCGTCATAGGAAATCAGCGCTGCCATATGAACGGGGAAACTCATATGGCACCAATCAATGATCAAAGCCTGCTACCTAGAAATTGGCACGACCTTGGTTATTATTGGCCTTGGTCTGTTCTTGAAGATTATCTTACGTTTAATAAGTGCTACAACATCATAAGAAATCTGAGAATCTCCACGGGATACTGAAACAGGGTCGGTATGCTTCGCCTCAGCAGACTGCGAAATTTTCTTCAAAACAGCGAAAGGTTTTGTTAGTGAAGTAACCTTCCCATTAAGGACATGATGACCAACAATGAGACTAGCGCCACCCTAGACAAAGCGAAAAATAGCAAGCTGCAATCAAGACGAAATATATGAAATCAAACAAAAATGCTAGGAATCAGGGTTAAAATGCCACAGCCAACTTGGAGGTGCAGTCGTAAACAAACACAAAAGACTGCAAGTGCCCTCTTGTGCTGACCATGCACCTTCAATCTCTCCCAATCCAAATCTTCAACTAAAAAAAAAGGATCTACGCCAGCACTAACAAAATCAATACCTTGTCATCAAAGTGCAGGTTCCCGATGTTTAAGCCAGCTAGGACTTCTTGGTTAGTCTCAAGAGAACCTTGTAATTCAATCATGCCCCATTCTGAAGGCGAATTAGACCTACGAAATTTAAGCCAAGTGATAAGTACACAACGAACAACGTCAGTCAGCTTGCATGCTTTGCACCAACTATATAAATTTATCTATATAACAAAGCCTTATCACATATGCACACAAACTACAGATCAGCGTACCTAGAAATTTGCAAAACGAAAATACTAAAGAAAGACAAAAAAAAGCAAGTCTTACAGCTTTATTGCTACTTGAACCATATCTAATATGCACTGTGCACTGAACCTCTTCCCACGAAACTCTCATTGATCCTTCAAATTTTTCTCTAGTAAGAAATTTACCACTCATTATTATATCACAAGGTAAAAGATGCCACTAAATTTTGCATACACCAAGAGCAAAATAAACATCGTAAGATGAAAAGAAATATACTGTTTCCACAAATTTTCTAGCATGTAAGTGCTCTAAAATGCAATGTAAGTTTCTTTGTTTTCAATTCTTGTAGCATAAAATATAACCACGCATTGCAAAGTCAAAAACTAAATAGATTTTGATCAGATTGCAAGCATCGATTCAATGTTAGCCTCACAAGCACTGTAATTTGCACAGCAGCTTTTAAGATGGAAAAATTTACACTTATGCAACAACCAACCATGTTTGAATAAAGCCCTACAACTGGAAAAAGCAAACTCCTATGAAACCATTAGATGCAAAACCTTAGTAGGAAAGGTATAATACAAACCCTGGAGTTCTAAAACACACCCTAACTGCATAAGAAACATTTCTATAGAAATCTTCAAGGCAAAGAATACAGCTAATAATTTTTGTGACGTTTCACACCTTTCTTGAACCATCTTCAGACTAAACGAACAAGAATACAAAATAAATACAAAAAAAAACAAACAAAAAAACAAAAAAACAAGCAGAACACAGCACACATCACCAAAGTGCCACAAGAATTATTAGCTTTATTCTTTGCCTTGAAGATTTACCCATAGAGGGCCCTTATTTCTTATCTGTAGAAATCCCTTAAAATATCCCATAACAGTGCTATGGATGTCTTTAGAGCTGTACAGGCAATTGTATATAGTGTCAAAGTGGTGCAAACTAAAGATATCTCATTCCAATACAAATACTACAGGGAAAAATGCAAGTATCACAGGCTTTGGGTAACTAATCCTCAGGCCTTTCTTTAGGGTCAGAAGTTAAGTTTATCAATCATATCAAAAAATAAATGAAATAAATTAATGTCAGATGCCAAATCACCAGGCTAATGCTTAAGCATTTTTATGGGATTGGGAATGGAAGTCAACAAAACATCATCAGATGCGTCTTTAATTGGTTTCTTGTCAAGTACTTGTCTGGTAATGGAATATAAATAGTTCTTTTCTGACCAAATGTTGCTTTCTGGATAATGCAAATGCGATGACTTTGACTGGCAAGTACCACTGAAAAACACGAAGCTTGTTAATCCAATGTTAAGCAATGCCTTGGTCCTAAATTATTTATATCGCTAATAAAAATATTATGTAAACTGTAGATCGTTAATAGATTTATGTGCCACATAGCATGCCTTCATCTATGGCCATGCGTAGAAATGAACCACATACACACCTTTTTCGGAACAAACATAGTTACTTGTCATAGCTTTGAGAAAACAGGGGCTGGAATTCCACCCAATGTAAGGCTGTAACGCTTCCAGCAATATTTTTTTCTTGTGACTACAGTCTTTCCTGGTTGCCAATCTTATTGCAAATTAATGTCACCTTGCTTTTATCTTTCTGACAAAGGCTTTGATTTCTTTATATGACTAGGCTGTCAAGTGCCTTTCAAAAAGAGGATTTTGTCTATAAATAGTTAATAAAGTTGCCCTCTAGCTGCCAAGACTTACAACATACAATTGGCCAACAATCAGACAGTTCGATTCCAATAATTCAAATAATGTTATAGAACTAAGTAGAAATCAGTCAGAAAATGGTCAACATAACTGCCTGGAGTTCCTTCATTCGATCGACACAAAAAGTACAGGTTGTATTTTCATAATAGAGTAGAGCTACATTTTGCCCATTCAGCCTCTTTCCATCTTGTAACCTTTGAAACTTTAATGTCACCACCCATGCAACTTACCACTTCGAGTAACGAGATAAGGCTAAGCCAATTATTGCAATCACATAATAGCGAAAAAGTACGAAGAGTATTACTTCCATAATAAATGACAGAATTTTTTAAAATTCAGAAAATTGCAAATTAAAAAAAAAAGGCGACATTTTAGGGGCTTTCAGAAACCTTAAGAATCATGTATGAAGACATCATTAGGTTTCTTTTAGACAGAATTGATACCCGCAATGGGAAAACTTGACTTTGCACTGCCTTGACATTTCATCCGATATCCTACAATACAAAATCTCCTCTGTCGCGTAACGAACCCTCTCACAATTTCCCGCGTTTTTCGAACGAGTTGGCCGGCCCAATCTCCCTCTGAATGTCCACCGATGTGTAGCAGATCTGAACCGCAACAACATGCAGAGCCAACAAAGTTGGCATGTTCTCTATTTGACGGGACTATTTGATTGATATTTGAATAGCTACTGCGCGTCTCCGTAGTCTCTTGGGAATTTTTTTGAGTTGCAAGTTTTCATGTAGTTGACTGTAAAGGGTTCACGACAACAGCAACAACTAGAAAATAGATTTAAAATTTACGCCTATCAAAACAGGATGGCGAACTTTTCTTAGTATGACGCATCCTGTGGAAGACGGTTCAGCCTAACGCTTTGTAACATAATCACTTCCAACTTTACCTCAATTATTTAACTTCAATTTGACTAAGTTAGGCGCCCGAGAGGACGAATCAATTAAATAAATTTGGCTTGGCAGACAATTACAGAGACTCGGTTCGCCGCGTAACAGCGTGACAAATGGGTAAAAAAGCTAAATTCTAAGACCATCTTTCACAAAACGCTTGACAAGGTTGAAAGACCAAGTCCAAGTTTTTAGAAGAAAATGCTTTCGATGCTCGTCACAAGCGGCCCTAACGGTACCGCTCACAAAACTACCCAGCATGATTGGCCCAAAGCGATCACGTGCAGGACTGCTCGAGTAAGCTCAAAGCACGATTCTCAGGGGGTTTACGTATTAGGCGAAAGACATTCGCGTCGAAGATAGAAAAGGACTCCCCAAATATTCCAAAACAAAGAAAATGCAAAACGCTTGGCATCTAATCTAGAGAATCATAGAAGCCGCTAACGTGCTGTACGAAATAACAAGTACGCGGTTAGATCCAGGAGATGGGTACGCTGACAAGACGGAGTTTGCATTTTCAAGAATTTACAAGAACAGATCGAATAAACACAGCGAAGGTATTTCTGCATCAGGCAGCACTCCAATATAACACTAGCAAATTGCAACTTATTTATTCACACCAATCACATCCAGAGACAGTACAAATCGGAGTACGGAAGCTTTCAAAGATGTACTACATGCTACAGTTGCAAATACATAATCACAAATAAGATCTATGGTGCGTTTTATCACTTTGCGCAAATTAACAGATTTCTGTTATAATAGAAACGCAACTGATTTTCAAACAGGAAAACGAAGGGCCAAACGGCACAATTAGCAATACGCAGCTTGTGCGTGCAACCACGGACAAGTCAAGTCGCCCACAACTTGTGCCAATATTTAGATGCAACGTAAACGAAAAAAAAAGGCATTTACATAAGGCGCACACTTTACCCCTGCGAAAATTGGTAATAAATCAACGAGTCACATGATCGACTCTCCTAGCCTGTTGGCACAATCACGAATGGATTCTTTACACCCACCGTAGATGGTCATCAAGACAAGCTGAATAATTTACCAGCTTCTCTTGAGGAAAGACAGCGACCTCTCAAATCAACAAGTAACTAGCATCCGTTCGGCTCGGTTAAAACCAAGCCAGCAAAGGAAGCTATCAACACTGATGAAAACTTTGCGCTCTTGCTACCCGAAAAAGATAGCGTTGCAGGGATAAAGACAATTTCCGCAAATCACAAGAAAAAAATAATAATAATAATAATAATAAGGAAAATAACACCCCTGCTTGGTACATGTCGTGACATGCGTGCTCTACACAAATTCCTTATACAAAATTCGCCAACAAATGTACGCCCCAAGGAAGTGCGTAACAATTGAAGCGATACGAGCTTCAAATCAGTCAAACTAATTGATACACCCTGCGAGGGAAAGACCACGTCAGATGAAGACTCCGTCAGCTATAATTCGTGGCCCAATAAGGGCGATTCCATGATCAGTTTAAACAAGCCCAAACAATACTAAACCCCGGAGCATACAATCAGCATAAAACGGCAAACCTAACATTTGAACGCGGGAAACGACGAGGATTATTTGCCGAAATGTTTAGGCCGGCCACAGACCAGAGCCAGTACCTAACACGACCAAGAAGAAGCCTACCCTGTAAGGAGCGAGCATGGGCTGAACAACGGCTTACACAAGAGAAAGAAAAACGCTTGCTTTGATAACACAGTGTAAATGGAGCTTTTGAATACAACTACAACAAACCGGCCAAGACGATCATCAAAATACAATGATGATCAAGGATGACCATAATACTAAACGTAAGTACCGAGAATCAACATAGCAAAACTCGGACAATGACAACAACAAACACGCAAGATCAAATCTTTGCGAGGCGAGTACAGGACATTTTACAGATACTTTCGTGATAAACCTATTTTCAACAACTACAAAGTGAACTTGAAAAATTAGATCAGCCAGGAAAAATCCTTGACAGGCAATGCAGCTCCTTGGCTTAATCAAATTACCACTACACAAACCTGACTATGCTAAGCGCGCCAAAGCCCGGGATTACGAACATAGCATCGGCCAAATGTAAAGCTGGCTCCGAGAAGCTTGGAAAGCAAACTTTGTGAGCATGCTTTCCGCAACGCAAAGCTGAACTCTGACAAGTCGGAGGGGTAGAACTTGCAAAGAAACCTTGTAGACAGGTAAGTGCAGTAACTTATAAACAACCCCGGGGACCCGAACGCAGACCGATCTCGTAGCTATACAGACGTTCAACAAAAACCCTGGTGACTTTCTACAATACAATTTCTCCTGCATGACATCACGAGTTTGCACCGCTCCACGTCTCATTCACGGCAGGCACAGCGAAGGTGCAACCTCGATGCGAGTTTTCTTTTATACAAAGCGTAAGCACAAACAAAATCTCAACATACTGCTTCCACAGCAAAACCAGCAGCCTTAGTCGCAATCAAAATCGCAGCCTACGTGTCACCGATTCAACGTGTCAAGAGAAGCCGGAATACGCGAACCGAGTTCAGCCTCGTTAAGTCACTATCCTACAGCCTCGATCCATCTTCGTCTCGAAAACCAGTTGAGATCGACTGACAAAGCACCGGAAATTTCAGGAGGAGCATAACTGCAAACTTCTCTGATCGTCCAAGCGATTCGCGGCTCCGTGACTTTGTGCAGGAGGGTAATATTCGTGCCTTGAAACTACAGCCTGGCTTGGCTCACACCTCCGTGTATCTCAGATCCACAACTTGTAGGGAACGCAACTTTTCCTGCAACAAGTAACACGCATTTGCGTCATCTACCATAAGAACGCGGGCATTACTAACTATCCAGTAAATTTAAATACTGGAAATAGACCAGACCCCTTACCAATCTGAGTTGTAGTTATGCTAGATGACGCGGCGGTTTATCATACACGCCGGCACGCCTGTATAAGCTGCACATTCAACAAGAACAGAAGCCATACGCAGCGAAGAACATAGCAAAACGTACTTTCAAGAGCTCGTAAGTAAGGGCGGAGAGCTTCGTGCTGTTCAAGTTGAGAATCCTCAGATTTTCGAGAAAGGCAAGCGTCACCAAGCCCTTGTCCGTCACCATCGTCTCGCACAAGTTCAAACTTTCCAGCCCGCGCAAATGCTCCGAGATCAGCTGCAGGCCTGCATCATCAAACTGAACGCCCGAATAGAACAAACACGCAGGTAAACATGGAAGTAAGCATGCAGGTAAATTCAGGTAAAGACAAAGCTATGCCAAGCGTCACAGTAGGCAAGCATCATGATGCGGGCAGCATGAACCAGAGACCACTGTGCATTAATATCATTCCTAAATTATATCATTTTCATAATCGCTTACCAATATAATACACCATAATATATACCATACAAAGTATACGACAAAGTGACATAGCTTTACAACACGAAATGTTTTGCCATACAACACGGGCACACGCCATCTTAATAATCAAAGCAGTGGATCTACACACCACCCAGGACTTTTTCATGTACAGACCCAGACAGACTCATCAAACCGCAGCCCTGCGCGCGTCAAACACCCGAAAGCAGAACAGGCCAGCTAACGGGGGCGGAGGGCAACCAAGCTGATACTACTAAATAGTAAATGCTATCCAAGCGTGAAACAGTGACACAACCCCCCCCCCCACACACACACACACACACACACACACACTCCAGATCCACACGTACCGGTGTAGCCCACAAATTAAGGTGGACAAGACTGGGCAACTGGATCAAGTACTCTGCGGAGGCGCTCGTGATCCGCGTGAAGGCGAGGTTGAGGCTCTCCAAATTGCCGAACGAGCCAGACTGCAGCACGTGGATCAGGTCGTCATCCTAAACCAGCAAACATCGTGCCATTCACAAAACACAGGAGCACCAAGAAGAAATAAAGAAATTACCGAAATTATAACATCAAGTAAAAGTTAATCATTCGGCAATTAGCGCTTACAAATACACAATGCGATGCCTGGGCTGACTAAGAGCTTATCTCGTCCACATCAACATCAAATCATGCGCTCAAATTATAACCGGATAGACCAAGCTGTGACAAGATATCGAATTTAAAACGATCCACGATTTCCTTTTATTTTGCATTTGTATTTGAAGTCAGATTCGCCACATCATACAAAATAGGTTTCAAAATACAAGAAGCAATACATGTCGATTAAATGCAGTCATTCTAGTCCAGATGCATAGAAATTTAGGCAAGGTTCTTCCAGAAGGCTAGTGGCCTTTTCATGAAGCACCATTACTTAATGGCCCCAGGTTTCCTGTTAAACAAACCTTCTTATAGCTTTTGTACCATTCTAGAATATGAGTTGCCACATTGCCGTTCAAAAAGCTAATAAGCCGAGTGGAAGCCAGCTGGCAAACCGAGCACGCCCCAAAATCCGGTTAGAAAGAGACGATTTCAAACGACCACGCAGTGCGCAAGCATGGTCGGCTAGCAAGGCAAACAGACGCTGAAACCTGGCACAGGCTGCCTCGTTGAACCTGCTCGACTAAGCATAGCATCAGCTCGGCAAAATTAGTCCAATAAGTAATTGAACTAGTAATTGGCAATTAAATACGGAGGGCATAACTATAACTCAAAACCTACCATATAGATTACATAAAAATTCAATTTAAAAGTCCTTAGAGGAATGCACGCTTACACAATTTACGCTAGCATAACAACGGCTCTTTGGCAACAACAGGGTACTGCCAACACTACGTCGGAATAAAGGTTGACACAAAACGCGGTGGTAAGAATACCGCAGGCAGGAAATCTAGCGCTGAGCTACCACTCGCAGATGGGATTAATGGCAACATATGCGGTATAGAGATGGACCAAGACTAGTTCGTTTATAGTCAGCGAAATAGGATGCCCGCACAACACAAAGCAAAACTCACGCAGATCCCGACAACCCAACCAAAACAAATGCTACCCACCAAACTATCCGACTTTCACCTGCACGCCTCAGTAGCGAGGCTTATGTTAACACACGGGAAGCATAGTGTAATGCGAAGTTAACTGCCGGTGACGGTAACAAGGGCCATCTCGAAGAGTCGACAGCCATTAATCTACAACTTACCGTTGATTGTGCCGGCAACGTCAGCTTGTGCGGCCCACCAGCTTGTTTCTAGAACGCAAGCAGCATCGGCAAAATAATGTTCGCTTCGTAGCATAATCAAGACAGCCGCATTCCGTCATAAAACTTTAAACAAGGTAAGACGCGATATCAACTTGCTCGCAATAACAGAAATACAGTATGACTAGGAGACGGGACGCAAGGCTGCGTGCATGGGTATACACAATGATCCACTAACGATTACTTAATGATTCATTAATGTATGATGTAATATAATATCGAATAAAAAGAGGCGTAAACACATCATCGTTCCAATAATGAACGTTTAAAAAAATTCTGTTATCGTGTGATGCCTTTTTTTAAACCTTCAATATTGGAATAATATAGAATAATATAACACAATAATACACAATAATAAGATAATATAGATTATATAATACATATTATACCATATATATATATATATATATATATATATATATATATATATATATATATATATATATATATATTACTAATCACTCCTTGCTTACCAATTGAATAAACTTGGCTTGTTTTGAGCAAAGCTCTTCGTATTGTTTACGACCTTCTTCGGAGCTCTGCAGCGCCGAGACGATCTCCAAGTTCTCATCCTCGTCGAAAATCAACTCAAAGTCCAGCATAGCAATGAGCAACTAAAGAGAGTAGTTCACGTAATGAAAAACACCAGCCCAAACGTTCGTCATGCGCCTCGGGTATCCGTCAACAGCCTTCGCTTGCAAGGCCTTCCTTCACCAAGGTCTCATTACGACGCCTCGTCAAATAATAATTATGAAGGACGTTGTAAATCGTTACTAAACATGGACCAAATTACCACATTCCAATCTAACAGGCTGTTTTCAGCGACAATGACGCTAATCACTAGCCTCTAGTGGCATTACCTCTATGCAGTAGCGATCACCACGAATGGCCATCAATACGAACAAGCTCCGAAGGCAGTTCTTCAGGCTCACAAGCATCTTCTTCCGTTTACAGCAGCAAGGAACCAATCGCGACATCTAAACAGACAAATATCGCGCAAAGGAATGAAAGCGAGAGTTAAGCAAGCATAAAGATACACAAAAGGAGTACAAAGTGGACAGACGAGGCCTGGACGTAGGGCAAAAGTGCGAGCGTTAGCCAATGAATATTCGCATGTTGTCAGCAAATCGCAACTGGCGATGCACGCTAAATGGTTATTTCAACCAACAACATCTTCACCCATGAAAACACAAACACATCCCAGAGGCCTCATTCAAGCATGTGTCTACTTACAATGTAAGAGAAGAGCTGTTCGTTGACTGAACTGCATACGCCACCAGGGGAGAAATGCTGCAGCCAACCGGGTTTCTCGTCACGAATAGGAAGCAAACACTGGTGGACCTACACGAACAAGGAAACCAAAACATACACACAACTTATCCAGATGACCATCAAGCGTACACTTAAAATCCACGGAACAGCTTCGATTCTCCACGCAGATTGATATCAATGATCTCAGGATGGTCATCAACAAGTTTTTCGGAATCATCAAAAATCAATCTAAATTTAACTTCTTCTGCCAAGCCATCGTTTGGTTATTTGCCTTAAGTATACCCCAAAATCGCTCAAACTCATCCCTCAGATTTCGAATATGGTCTCCCGGTGACTGATAGCACAAACCGTCAGATTTCAATCTCGTGCTGGGAAAGCTTTACTTGTACGCCGGAAAAGCTCTAAAATTCACATCGCAGAGCCAACATGAAAACAAACAAGAACTTATTTGTTTTAAAATTGAAAAGAAAATTGCCACGTCCAGGAAAACATACAAAGATAGAAAACTAGAAAGAAGATTATTTTCCTCCGACATTTTCTGTTGCACCCCTTCATAACAGCCTCGCATGTTAGCATCACGTATCACAGGAATGTCCACGAAAAGAATCTAGCTCGCACACCTCATGTAAATAATGTTGGCCTTCGAGAGACATCTGCACTCATGTGTGGCTCTCTAATGTTAGAGACGCAACAAACCATTCAGCTGGCTTCTTGTGCTTTAGTAATACATATAATATGATTCTCAGCTTACGTGCGATAGATCAGGTATGAATCAACTGGTAGGCTAAAATATCCAGCAGAGCGTATTTCATCCATGAAAGTTGTGTGAACTTTCAGAATTCATCACTAATTTCCTTTCAAAGATATGATACTGCCATTCACAGCACTGCCATACTTAGAAATATGAATTGCCAAAAATGGATCAAGTAATTCCCATTCTACAATGACCCAAATTTCTCGTCAGATTCTCCGAAGGTCAGTCCAAACTCTGCTAATGTGGTATCGCAGCTACAATATGACAATACGTTTCTAGAATGGTAATTTTATAGTAATTGCAACTGGCACCACCGACGTCAATAACAAAGGATGTATGTGCGTGCCAAACCTAAAGCAGCTCAGAGGTCTTTCGATGAAACAAAAAATTGTAGAATGTTTTCAAGGGTCTCTTTCTTAGGCGGGTCCCCAGGCCCGGGCCTTGTGGGCCTCTTGGATAATCCAGGGCTGCATACATACATACATACATACATACATACATACATACATACATACATACATACATACATACATACATACATACA
>QQSS02196078.1:0-25854 GCA_003687565.2 Craspedacusta sowerbii
TATCTATCTATCTATCTATCTATCTATCTATCTATCTATCTATCTATCTATCTATCTATCTATCTATCTATCTATCCCATAAGCTATGCAGGCAACCAGAAGCCAAATACTAATTGCCATCTACCTGCAGCCAGGCTAAGAGCCTTGCAGGGCGGGAATCCTGCAGTGTAGGTCCAGTCACATCGCCATCAGTATGCTTACACTTGGCTACAAGAAAAAAAAAGACAGTAGTTGACCGACGCGAATGAATAAAAGGAACATTTGCACAATAACTAAATGGACTTTCTAGGAGCAAAAAAAAAAAAATACGTTTTCACTGGATTTTAGATCTCGCCTGCTTCATAGCTGACAGATATATCTTTGCGACAAGTAGCATGGCGTACTAATACTTAACTGTTCGATACAATCGCGCAAAAGGCAAAGATTTAAGACTTCACATAGAATAAGACCACGAACCTAGAACTTCAACCAAGTCCTGAACCCCATAGCCAGGAATGCAAGAGGCAGCATGGGTCAGCTCGTAACGGTCGAATCCGGAGATGTCTGAGAATAGAAGCAATCAAGTTGTAAAGCATTGAATCCAGTCCAACCGCCAATGAGCGAAGCCATACACAAAACGATTGCCGACTTTCTATGCTTAAATCTCATCGGAATAAAAAAAAACAACCAAGCGAGAATGCCTGAGCCATAGGAACACCAGCATGTGATATTTTCCGACTGATAGACGATAGTAAGGGCCGTGAATGATTTGAATGAAAGATCGAACTGATTGATTGTTCGAAAGCACATCACTAGCGAAACGGCGTAACGGTTTTGGAATAGCATCGGTAACCCATTCTTGCCATATTTACCGCGCCGGAGTGGAAGTAAACAAGGCTATGACAGGTGAAGAGAGAACGCGAATATGTCATCGATTGTCGGAAAAACACAGTTCGCAGACGCAGCTCCGAGCCATCAAATCGATTATAGCGGTCAGGACATTGTGACACGCAAAAGGGTAGTAGGACATGAACGAATGAGATCGGACAAGACAACGCAGATGGCCGACATGAATAGACGTCAAAGGAAAATATTGGCAAGAAAAAGAAAAGGTCAGTGACGGCGGACAGGACTTGAGAAGTAACAGCGACATGAAGCGACATGACGCATTACGGGTAGCGTATTTGCCATCCGTGTTGTAAATCTGCAACCGAGAGTAATCTAGCTATTTGATTGGCTGGCTTGAGTAATATCGGACCAGCTGGAAACAGCGTTTGTCCGCAGGGAGACTAGCGCAAGAGCGCCTTCAAATGGCTCTATTAATTTCTCTCCCTATTAGTCACTTTTGCGCCAAGCAAGGTTGGAGCTGTTCCAGTGGGTGTTGCTATTCACGACAGTCAGTTCACTCTTCTCAAGCAACTCTGGGGTGCCGTGTGTTTCGTTTCAATGGCTAACTTCATGACTGATGATAGCAGTGCCTTGAAAGATGCTCTTTCTGCATCGGACCTTCATAAGTTCTTTTCTCAGCAAAGTAGCTTTGCTTTTAGACGAGGCCATAAGATTCGTGTACAGCCCCCTTCTGTGTCTCGAAGAAAGTTGGTGCTACACAAGGCAGTGGTCGGCATTGGGCTGGAAGACTTTGGAAGTGCTATCCAGCCGCTGACGCGGCGCAGTATAAAGCCGGCAAGACGTCTGCGTGCTGTCGTTCATGCGAGTAGACCAAATGCGCATAGCCATCTTCATCTTTATAGATAAGTTTGGAGTTCTACTCTACATGAATGACACGTTTAACAGCTAATTAAGGAAGCATAAGATGAGATCACAGTTTTCTTTTTATACATATATTTGTGAACACTTAATGGGCAGACAAAGCATTAAGGTTTGCCTTAATAAAAAATGTATAGAGTAATTCTAAAAAAGAACTGTTATCTCAGCTTATGCTTCATTATAAGCTGGTAAACAGGTCATCCATGTCGAGTAAAACTCATTTACACAGACACACACACAGACACACACACACACACACACACACAGACAGACAGACAGACACACACACACACACACACACACACACACACACACACACAGACAGACACACACACGGACACACACACACACACACACACACACACACACAAGCAATCACGCACCCTAATCCATTTCTATCATCCCATTAAGAACTGGAGACCTCGAGTGCACTGTTGCACGAGAACATAAGCTCTCAAGTAAACAGTTGCACGAGATCGTTACCGTTTCAGCAGCCTGCCCCCAAATCACTGGAGGATTGACAGCTGCGCCGTATGTCGGAAGAGAGAGAAAGAGACGGCGACATGTCCTTTTTTCGAGTGACTAAAAAATTAATAAGTAATGTTCTATTACTGATCTAATTGAGCCTTATATGTTTTATTAGTGACCGAATGGCACGAATTGTGTTGGGAACAGCAAAGGCTTGATTACTTTGGCTTAGGTGCATTTGTTAGTCAATGCGTATGCATTTCAGCAACACTGAATATCTTGTAAATCAACCGTTGCCTTGATATGAATTGATAATTAGTGTTGGTTAATTTAACTAGAACTGTGTGAAAGTTTAGAGGAGACTAAGGTACAAGAATAGATTCCCAATTACTAAAACAAACTTAAATCTTCAACTATGAGGATTTTTCTCAATCAGAGAAAGTCGGAAGTCTTACTCAAAAACCAGTAAATTCTGCTGTGCATCTAATTTAGCACTAAAAATTCATGCACGGAATACTAATAAATAAATAGAATATACTACTATAACTTTGTTTAACAACAAGGAGGGCATAGAAATTCCACGTTATAGGTTTTCATACGATAGGGCTAGAATGCCCTTTGTTCATGACTTCCAAAGGACTGCTGCTCCCCTACAACGATAAAACCGCATCTTAAAAATTACAGATCGTATTCTTATGGCAACTTTTCTAGTAGTTCACCAATGGATTGATTGATTGATTGATTGATTGATTGATTGATTGATAAAGGATTCTCTTACATAAAACAGCTACAACTCCAGATGAACTGATCGGCAACTCATCGAAGAAGTCATTCGGATACACGTTGTTCAATGGCCTGTTTTGAAATGATTGCTAGGTGCAACCACTTTAAGGCGAGGCCTATGGCACAACACAACATGGTGGCCATTGCTAAGCGGAGTTTAAGCTGAAAGGATTCGCCAGAAAATGAAGTTCCCATACGCTAGTTTTCCTGTGGACGCCAGCGAGCCATTCAGATGCTTACGGGTGGCAGATAATAGCGGAACGATTACGAATCAGTATCAGTGCCGCGGACATAATTAGCTGACAGCAGAAGATCGCAACAGACTTAACGAAGCTGCACAAACAAAGGTGACATTAGACCACAACAAAACAGAAAGTCCGTAAAGAAACATCAACAAGTTTTTCGACATTCTAAATGATCTTATACATGAATACCATCCAAGAAATTCTACATTTTATACCGAGCATTGTTGAAGCAATAAACAACAACGCCGCTACAACAATAGATGGGTGAGTGACACAGCATGTCATTAATGACTAACCTTGTCGGTGACTGATACGGAACCCATTCGATAGCAGCCGCTCATCTGCGACATACCTATCAGAATAGGACGGATACCTCCGATATGTCAACCGAAATAAACGGCTAGCGGTCATCAACCAGTAGAAGACACAGGCGCCCAGTCAAGTCAGAAGAAAAAATATTACTTCCGGACAAGTAACACCAACCCTTGTTGAAGCACGCAAGGCCAGGCATCATACGAATTTCACAGTGTGCCAGAGGCACCACAAACAAATAGCTTTCCAGAAGAAGACTCTTGCCAAAGTGCATTGAGCGAAATACCTCCTTAATTCATTCACATCCATGGTCCTCTTCATCGAAGCTAATATGCAGAATCTTTCCGCGCCAAGTTCTCTAGATAATTAACAAAGGAATTAAAATAAAAAATAAAAATGCGATTGAATGGGTGAAAGCAGAATAATAAGATACATAGATATAATTTGAATAGACTTGCAAAGATTGAGTAGATTAGCCAAGATGCAAAAATTATTTTTCACGATCGCTTACGAGCAGGACGCACTTGTGGCAAAAGCGCATTTCTCCTTCATCCTCGCCTAGGTAACTCTCATTTATTCAGTTGTTAAAAATAGTACACAAATATTTCATAATTAAGGGCGATTTTATATTAAACGTTTCTCCACAGGGCATAGACATTTGGCGTAGCGAAGATCAGCTCTTCTTTCATAAGCCGAAAACTCTCCAAGATACCTATTCAACTTAGCAGTACCAAAGCCAAAACAAGTTGCCGTTTGGTATTTACGCCGAAAAATCTGGAGTTCTCTGCCATAACACATCAAATCTAGTTGAAATGAAGGACTCTTTAAACTAAACATTAAAAATTGGGTTGAATCTAAGTGCTCTTCTCATGTTTGCAAGCACCGATTCTAAGGCACAGCCAAAGCTTTACCAGAATTGTTAATCTGATGGCTTACGTTTATCTATAAAATTATTCGATTGCGGAAAGCTGCTAATATCTCGGTTTAGCTAGGTTCTTAGGTACACGAGCAAAATTAGCGCAATTATTATAATAAAACACAAGATTAGCAAATTTCTATACTTATTTTGTGACTGGGGAGTATAAATAAATTTTCTACTACTGCTACCACTACAAGCAGCTCGAGCACCGCTAACGCATGCTATGGATAGTTTTATACCCAGACTGTGACAGTGGCATATGTGATTAAGCTAACGGGTCAATGTAACTACTTCTGGTACTCGAAAGAAGCCATCGTATGCCAAAGGTCTCTTAAGGAAGAAGTGACAAAAGGCAGCTATCTACAATTAAGTTCTTTACTTCTCAAAACAACAACATAGACCTGCCTGACCTTTCCGACAATAGCATAGGTGCTTCCAACTCGGCGGAGGGAACAATGTAACTCTTCGACAGCTTGTCGAAAAGTGACACTTCTTTCGCCCTTAAAACAGAAGCACTTTCATTGAAATCTAACGCGCAGCGGTCAAACACACTCCCAAACACACACACACACACACACACACACACGCAAACACACACAAACGTGTCTAGTAGGACTGATAGATCACGAATCCGTTGGATGAAGAAAGGCGACCACAGATATGAGTATTGTTACACCACCACTCTTATTCTCACCCTCACTTCTCGTTCTCTCTCTCTCTGTCTCTCTGTCTCTCTCTCGCTCTCGGTTCTACTTAGTCGATACCGTTTATATATATTTTTACAATAGTCAATTAAATATCCTAATGCAAATTACCTTGATTAATGTTATTACACAAGCTTAGCTACAATAAATTATTAAGGAAGAAACTCACGATAGAAATCATGATAGATATTTCAAATGGAAAGCACACGAAAGAAATCATTACTGAGACAAGAACGTCTCACATACAGTACGGGAATAGAATATTAGTTTCGATCTGGGTACCCGCTTATGGACATAGAGTAACTGCATATCAAACACAGAGACCACGAAAATGCGCATGACAACCCGAAGCCCGTTCTTCAATCTACGAGGAGCAAAACGCTATACTATCTAGACCGGAAAAAACGTTTCACCGCTTCGACGAGCAATTTAGGTTGACACTTGTATCATACCTACGTCGGTCAAACACAAGCAGCTTCTTACGGAGAAGCACAAACCATAGAGATGTGCCATAAAGACTAGCGACAGCTTGTGGATGATCATAATCTGATCTAAACGCAATGAAACACAAGTCAAACAAAATCATACACTGGAGACTACAGAGAAGGCAACGAAAAAAGAACAGATAACTTGAAAATATTCGATGATCCACGAAGGCCAAACAATCCAAAATAAGCCTGAGAATACGGAGAAGAATGGTAATGAAGTCACGTGATCAGTCACTGTGCAGACGTCTTAATTTTGCTTTACCAACTAAAGTATCAAAACAGGACGTTCTAGCATCTTGCGAACGTATGTACCGGGACTTGGATAAACAACTGAAAGACGACAAGCGACCTTTAGCATCTTCGTCGATAAAGTCCATTGCTATAGTTTCGAACCTACCACAGGGATAGTTTCTATATATTGCTTAACGCATATTAACTAGCTTCTTTACCGGCAAGCACGCCACTCAATATAATTAAGTCCCCACACAAATACAATTAGCTACGCACACACTAATTTTGCACATCACGCGAGCAAAGTTAAAACCAGTTTCGATGAGAAGTTATCTCTTTCGATATGGTGACTCTGTCATTCTCGGGTTTTCAAATTTCTTCGGAACACTAATTGAGTTTCCAATCATGTTGTAGGACGTAGGAAATATATGCTGTTGTAGGTGTTGTTGTTTTTGTTGGTGTTGTTGTTGTTCATGTTGTTGTCGTTATTCCTTTTGTTGTTGTAGTTGTTCCTTTTGTTGCTCCTGCTGTATAGATGACCACGCAAAGTGCCGAAGAATATTTTAAATTTAAGTTACAAATAAATAGCCAAACTTAAATAGAAGTCGCCAAATTTATATATAAACCACGGCAAAGTATGGCCAAATTTTATGTAAGTGGCGACAAAATTTATGTAATTGATACGAAAGCCATTGATTAATATAAAATCCGGGACTATGGTACATTTCTGAAAGAGTCACCCTTCCACCTAGTTAAATCCTGATCGAGTTTCGAATGGCTTGATTAGTTCCTCACACGCAAACAGCGCGTTGATTATCAAGAACGCGGACAATAACCATAAAATAACCACAAAAGGGAAACAGCAATAGATTAACACAGGCTAGTAGAAAAGCTAATCGAGTTGAGAGCTTAACGAGACGCAAGTCATGTTGTCACAAGCCAGTCCAGGCACGTAGTGGTTAATCCCTACTGTTTGCGAGAGGTAACACAGCTCCGAGGCTGCATTACAGCTCAAGTAGAAAGCACGATATGGAACATTCGACATCGCCTTAGAGGGACGCAAAATCACATGGCATGCCGCGCATGCGCGCTTCCTGTTTTTGGAGTAACTTAGCCAATAAGATTTGGATAATAGCCGCGCTTCGAAAACGGAAGATTTAGCAGACCGACCTGATCGAATAGAATTCTGCACGAGAGCGGAAACCAAGAACGCTCGTTAAACCGACATCATTACGTACGATGGGCGTAGATATTCAGATGAGCAGAAATCTCGCAAAAACGCCAAGCTTCGACGCAGCATCTTAAGAATGATTCACTACAGTATCTTCATGCTAGAATTATCGCGTTGGATCTGTTGACGACTTCCAAAGATATAACTTTCGCAAAACAGCGCCGAGTAGAGCATTACTGTGCATGTCCAAAATTGAATCGGAATTGTCAAAATACCACACACCGATAAAGCCTTAAAGCACTGCATACTAAGCGACGCATGTCAAGATAAATCCTCTACAAGAGATGACATAGGATGGGCTCCCGTCGGGACGGATTGACTCGGCTCGGGTCGTGTCATGACAGACACAAACAAACAGACACGACATGATAACATGACAGGCGCAAAGAGACACAAGGAACTGCATCAAACTGTATTGGGTCGCAGGATCTGTTACCTGTTGCTACAACAAGAAGCAAGTCTGGCACCGGGGTATTAGAACAAAGGCCAAAGCTAGCCGATTGGGAAGTTCGCTATAGAATCCGGCACCGAGTAGAGACCCGCGCTACAATAACGTAACAAAATGTAAACAGTACCTGCTTATCGTTCTTTTAACGAACGATTTTCTTAGCTCATCTAAAGAAAACTCGCATTTAACGCGAGAAGGTTCAGGCTCGCTTCTTCGGTCCTGAACCGGAGACAACTTCAACTTGGTCTGTTTCGGCTGCAATAAGAAAAGCATAGAAAATGAAGAAATCCTTGCAATTTTTTTGGCAAGGCACAAATAGACAGAACTCGACGGGCAATAAATTGCAGACAGCACAAGAAGCTAACAGGAAAAGAATAGCAAAACACATCCTTGAGTTACCGTGAATGCAGAACGCGTTACATAACAGACAAACTGTATCTTGAAAGGCAACTTACAGAACAAGAACCACTCATTCGCTTTCTCTTCCCAGCGGCCGAGTGTTCGAGGGAATCACTTTGAACCTAAAGCAACCGTGGCTTAGAGGTTAAACAACTGAAAGGTCGATAAACACAGGCTTATATGTAGAACATGTCACTACAAAAACAGAGCAGCCCAAGAAAATCAGCTTAGGCAGAAGGCATATATAGAAACAGAAAGAGAGACAGATTGATTGACAAACTCAGACAACGACAAGAATAGATAGACATAGATAGATAGATAGATAGATAGATAGATAGATAGATAGATAGATAGATAGATAGATAGATTGATTGATTCATTGATTGATTGATTGATTGAAAGATAGAAATTCAGGCAGGGAGCCAGACACACAGGAACAAATACAAGAGGCTGGCTAAATTCAGGACCAGAAGCAGGTGGCAGAGAGTAGCAGGGTCGTAAACAGAGCAAAGGTCAGTCGATCAGGAACTATAAGGATATCACTGCAGACACCATAAACTCTCCTCTGAACCACGAAACTAGTAGAAGCATTAGACGTGAAAGGAGAACTCTTGCGTGGAGTCAGCATCGGTTTAATCAAAATGAAATACATTAATCGACGCATTTGAAACAAGGCGCAAAATGACCAAGAGCATACACGATCAAGCAAACAAATAACTTATTGAGGTACGCAATTAACCTCAAGCAATTCACAATAGCTAACGTACGTCATTTTTCGATCGCCTGTTCTCTTTGCCGCCATTGAAGCGTCCAACCTTCTGACCCACATGAGGCACGAGACCATTTCGACCCAGGCGTTCTTGCGGAAGAAGATTGGTCTGCAGCAACGCAACAGGCTAGACATGAACAGATTTAAGTCCTCACGGAAGACCAAACACAACGAAACGGGCTACGGTATCCAAGCAAGGACTGGTCAACGAACGCAAATTTAAAACTCATTCGCAACTTTCAAGAATAAAAATAAAATATAACGAATATTATGGCGCGACAGGGAATCAGAGGCAAGAAGGTCCAGATAAAGTCACAGTCCAGTTAAAGTTGATTTCTTTTTAAAAGTAAGCAGTCCCGTAAAGCTTACACGTACTTTATCCAAACAAACTTCAGGACAATGAGGATAAACTTTGCATGGCCTTTCAGTCCTGCGTCAAGCTCATTATCGCCGCAATTTTCTCACAGGCACTGAAGGGAATGCAGTCGCGCCTCGACCTGCGGCCATTATAATTTTTTTTTTTTTTTCAAACCCTTTTGTCGTAATTTCAATTGATCGAAGGTCGAAGAATAATAGCAAAAGCAAGGAATTGACTTTATTCGAAGGTCACACTTGCAATTTTTGTTTAAATTTTTTTGGAGACACCGGTCGCAAATTTAAACACAAATTTCCCGAAAAAAATATTAGTCGCAAGGCGAATAGATCGTAAATAGAGAAAGGAACTACTCAATCGACCGAGTTTGTCAAACGTGAAACATCCAAACCATTCCATTCAACTGAACCTACCAGGTAACATTAAACAACTCAAATATTCTAATTGACAAGCTTAATATCGAAGTTGGCAAACTTTTACATATGCTGCCCATATTTTTTCTATTTAAGTGACTACCAATGATGCTTAGCTACCAGGGGATATGTACGGACTACCCTTCCGTACATAAAACAGCCTCCAACCTTAGAAAACCAAAGCTGTGGTATACTAGCTCCAGGAAGACAAGGTATTAGTGGGACAGCACTAACTACAACAGAGTAACCTCAGAAACAGAAACAGCCTTTGGAAAGAATGTTAAATTGTTGTAGGAATCTCAGAAAATTTTATACCTGCAGTTTATTGCCTCCGATATAACCTTTGCTCCAAGACACGTCCGTGATTAAAGGCGTGGCAAGCTTGCCGGGAAAGAGATCTTGGACCTCTTCAATATCCGATATGTGACGCAAGGCAACACTCGAAGAAGGAGCTTCTTCTAATCCATTCAGAATGCAGGCATCCTTACAAGGGGATGCAATTTCTGACACTCGAGATGAAGAAACATCGCAGCGTGCTACATCAGACGCATGTCCCGGCAAAATGACTTCACAACCAACGCGTCCTACCGGCATCATGACCTCACAATTTGCACTTTCTATCTGACGGCCTCGATTAGCAGCCAATCTTTGAGCCTCTAATCCTGCAGAGGACGAGATAGTCGAATCTTCCTGCGGCGAACCAAAGCGAGGTAGCCTATCACGCACAGCCTCCTGATCTGGAGGCCGGCTGCAACGACCAGAGCTGTCCACCACGTCCGCAGATGAATGAAGCAATGAGCTTTCTGCACTGACCAGCGCAGCCACAAAATCGTTGGTTGAATCAAGCTCAGCAATACGATTCTTTCTAAAACATGATTCATAAAAGAAAAGCAGTACTTGAGATAAAACAACAAGCTCTTATGGCTGTATGACAGTTGAAAACAGACAGCATGCTCAGCTGTTGAAATATACTGGCTGAATTTGTTTAAATTATTGAGAAGATATTCCATAGCAGACGAAGTCTATTAAGAACAAGCTCTTATTTAAAAAAGGAGCATTCTTGAATATCAGCACAAGGACATCATAACAACAAGGACATAATAATAATAATAATAATAATAATAATAATAATAATAACAATAATAATAATAACAATAATGTTATATATATATATATATATATATATATATATATGATACATCGAATATAAGATATAATAATACTAACAACACCAAATGTGCAAAAGCGCTTACTTTGTTGGCGCTATCTCGTACAAGTTCTCGAGATAATCTTGCAAGTGACGCATGACAGAATCCTAAAATTTAAATCTGATTTATTCACGGAAATGCCGCAAGCGCAAACACGACACGTGCTCAACACTACATAATGGAGGAAGTATCGCCGGAGCGATAGCCCATGGGAACCAAAGGAACTGTTGACAACCGTACGACATGCAATATCTGTGCGGCATTACGGCAGCGCGATAGTTTTTACTGCATTTCCCGTTGTTTTTCAGGCTTTAACTTTTCTCAAGTTTTAAGTTTCAAGAAATTGAAGCTTTCAACGATACGCACTCTTGACCACACCTACTTCAAAGCCAAGCTATACAAACTTATTCAAGTTTGGGCATCAGACGAAGTCCTGCCCTAAGTGCATAATCTGCACTTACCACAAAAAAAAACTTTACATATGAATTCCACATACCATATTTCACGGGCAAAATCCGGCATATATGCTTACAAGCCAACGAGAAACAAGCAGGAGCGGATAAGTGGTAAACAGTATTCCATACCATATTTTGAATAAAGACTCTAGTTTTGTTTGGCTCCAAATTGACATCGAGTAGTTTTGAAGGAACGGTGATGTGAAGGACGCTGATAGGATAACGATTACCGCATCCGACATGACCATCGCAATAGCACTTCTTGAGCAGCTACAAAATACATACAATATCAAACTGTGAGAATACAATTAAAGGAATACAAAACAGTGCTAGGGAAACCGAATAGAGATTAGCAGAAAATGCAAGGAATTTCATAAGGAACTGAAGTGGCACAAAAAGCCACTTCCATACAGGGGCATGCTGTGAAATATACTGAAAATCTATTTGATCAACGTATTGATGTAATCAGTCCGCAATATCAAGGTAAACGAGAAAAAGCATGGCTTACAAGTCGAAAAACTTTCCAACTAGTAAAAAATGAAAGATGAAGGAAAAAAATCATGCATACTACTAACTGCAAATCTAAAGACAATGCAAAAGCCGCGACTCACAGAGCTAAGCTTCTTCACGATTACTGGCCGCTTGTTGACAGACACGAACATCCTATCACAAACTGTTCTTCCCGTCACACCAAAGTCGGATCCTTTCCGGGGCACTGCACCACGAACCTCCATCTCGTCAGCCTTTATTTCCATCAGGTGCATGCTGTCCACAAGCCTACTGCCAAATATCGAGCTGAGCGCAGTCTTCATACCGTCCGATCGCTCCTTTTGCCAAACGACTAACTTGTTGTGTCTAAACGTCAGCATCAGGCGCGGAAATATCAGTCCGTAGCCCATCAGCAACTCCTCGATCAGCTTAAGCTCGTCCCGAACCTTCCTCGGGTTCCTGAACACTTGCAGTCGCACAGGCAGTTTCTTAAAGAGGTTAGCAACGCATACAGTAGTGCCATTATCATGATGAGATGGCTTGGTGCCAGACACAAATCCATCATGGTCCATCGCATAGAATTTGCACACTGGATCGTCCACGGTCTTCGTCGCTATGGTTACGTCAGCAACAGTGCACAGCGAGTGAAGGGCTTCTCCGCGAAAGCCGAACGTGCTCAACGTTAACAGATCGCATTCGCTGCTGATCTTGTTCGTGAAGTTCGGCTGACAAACGAACGGCACGTCATCAGCAGGAATGCCACTGCCATTGTCCTGAACTTCAATTTTCTCCAGACCGTTTCCTTCCTGCAAAGTAGCAAACGACAAGACATTAACGATCTATTTGAATATAAAACCTGTACATTAATGCCTTAGAAAGCAGCCAAATGATATGAAATTATGCATAACGAAACAAATTAATTCATAAACTACAAATTCTCCTATACATCTGCGACACTTCATTAAACTGGTAGCGATACTTGGAAGAGCGGTACTCCTGTCTCGGACGTATTTTACAGGTTTGAGGTTCGAATAAAAGGTTTTTCATTTCAACTGAACAAACACGATCCTATTCAAACATAAGAACCATTGGTTCCTATGTTCTCGCCTCCCGCATTCAAGGAGTTCAAGTTGATTCGATAGTGACCAAACAATATCACCAGGAGTACTCAAGTGCAGCTGAGTATAAGAAACGACACTGTAAAGAAGTAGTTCGTTTAAGGCAGACACGAAAAAGACCAGTGTTTTTGAAATGATTCAGGTTATAGATTTAACGGTGAAGAAATAAGGACCATCGATGGGTAAATCTTTAAGGCGAAGAATAAAGCCAATAATATAATTTTTGTGACGTTTCTGTCATTTCTTCTTAGTCTGAAGATGGTCCAAGAAAGGACTGAAACGTCACCAAAATTATAAGCTTTATTCTTTGCCTTGAAGACTTACCAGTTACTCACAATATACATTTTGGACGCACATTTATACAAAACCCCTCACATAATTAGATACAGGCAAAGAATAAAACTGCTCATTAAATAGGGACACGTCTGGCAACAAGTCACGCCCATGGTGATTCAGATGAGATTACGCCTACGGACGACATGATCGAGACTGCAATTAAACTACCTACTGCCCATAATTAAATGAGACCCAGCGATGTACAACATTACACCCCGCCGCCAAAATTCGAAAGATTAAAATAGAATTTAGTACATTATGTCATAGTTCTTCATCGAGAAATCGCATTCGCTCCTTAGGATGCAACTGCTGCATCTCTTCTCGAGCGACATCTCGTAGGCGATTCATCGTCGTTCCTCTTCCTCCTTGAGTCTTCATCGTGTCGCACTTCTTGACAGTTTCACTCCCCTTTCATTCCAAGCGGATAAACTTGTTGGTCGGTTCGCTACGCCACATTTTTGTCAGTTTGCAGTTCAGAGGCTGCTTCGGAAACGTTAGCCAGTCAGCTATTGTGCCCCAGTTTAAACCCAACGTTCGAAAGTTCTCGATCTCGTGCAACTGTTCACTTGAGAGCTTATGTTCTCGTGCAACAGTGCACTCGAGGTCTCCAGGGGTTTCGAGTTCTTAATGGGACTCCAAGCCGTTGCTTGGCCAATTAAGACTCCAACCAAAGGTCTCTGATGAGTCCCTTGACCGGGACGAAACGTACGTAAGACTAGCAATTCGATTATTTACAAGGGATTCGTTCCGATTACAGCGCAGCTGGCAATGCTCAACTGAATTGGGGCAGGCTGCTGAAACTGCGAAGATCTCGTGCAACTGTTCACTTGAGAGCTTATGTTCTCGTGCAACAGTGCATTCAAGGTCTCCAGGGGTTTCGAGTTCTTAATGGGAGTTCAAGCCGTTGGTTGGCCAGTTAAGACCCCAACCAAAGATCTCTGACGAGTCCCTTAGCCAGGACGAAACGTACGTAAGGCTAGCCATTAGGTTACGTTCAACGTTTGTTGTACGTAATCACCAACTTGGCCTTTCGCTATTGTTTCCCGAAAATTTCGTCGTTGCCCAAGATCGTAATTTGAAGCCGGCGTTGTGCATGGGAAAGTTTCCGAGAGTAGTATTCGAGTGCTTGCTGCGAAGAATTAGGTAGTGTGACAGTCGGGCAAACACCGCCAACCAAGTTGCCGAAGTGTTGGGTTGTTGGATATTGTTGGCTACAACGCCAGGGTATAGGCTTAAGTCTTTGTTGAGGACAGCGTTCAACATGAAGGGGGGACTTTTCGAGCCAAGCAACATCGACCTGAATTGGTAACTGGTAAATTTGCTGTGTGGATTCCAATGATCGCTGAGCCATAATACCTTCGTAAATTTTCGATCGTCCTGGTCCAGTCGCACGTTCAAAAACGGTTTCTCGATGTCGCTGTAATTGATGTCGCCGGAAATTGCAGTGGCCTCGGAACTTATGATGGTCTGGTAGTCTTACTGACCTCGGTAGTAATAGGCGCCTCGGTAGTTGCCATGGCAACCGTAGGGATAGTGGCATTGGTACTTCGGTAGTTTCGATGGCCTCGGTAGTTGTAGTTTGCTTTGGTACTTGTAAACGCCTCGGCAGTAGTGTTCGGTAAATGCACTGTAGAATCAACTCCAGAAGCATGGCTTCAACTTACCACTACCACCACCAGTAGTCCACATAGATACAGTTGAGATCCGATTTCATCGATCATCGATCCTGATTCTTCGGCAAAACAATCATTGTCGTCGTCGGGTAATTGATAGCGTAACTGCTGCTGTAGCCGAGTGAGACGGCAATGTTTTTCATAAAGCACCGAGATTTGCTTCCTTACTAGTTTGAGGTCAAGCGCTTGTGTTGATTGTAGATCTCTTGACTTGTCTTCAGTCTTGAGTTAGTTCGGCCTCGGCGGTATCGTGTTCTTCTAGTGCCTCAATTATTGTCGCCATTTCTTTGATCAGGGTACCAACTGTAGTAAAGGCACGTTGAAAAGGAGCTAGAGAAAGATTTTAGAGAAAGAAGATCATTGTACTAGACACGAAGAATGGTCTTGTTGATTCTTGCTGATTTTCACAGTTACAGCTACAGTTCCTTACTATATACATTTCCACGCACATTTATAGGCAACCCTCACATCACTAAATACAGGTAGAGAATATAACTGCTCATAAAACAGGGACACGCCTGGCAACACGTAACGCCCATGTTGATCCAGAGATCAGATTACGCTTACGGACGACACAAACAAGATCAAGACTGCAAGCAAAAAAACCGCAACATATTCGCGCCCATAATTAACTGTCACCAAGCAATGCACATCCTTATCAACAGACACAAGGATGTTGGAGACAAAATCGCGCTATTGTATGTTTACGCTCATGCATTGCAGGCGCTGGAACAGACGTTTGTTGTTCAAGTCCAAGACCCACATTAGCGCTAATTATACCTTCAGAAGGAATTCAGGCGGACGGCATCAAACCAGCAGTCAACATTGACATTGTGGCAATCCAAGAACCCGGTTAGATGCAGATGCAGATCCTCTGCGGTTGCACATCCTCCAGCCGCGCAGAAAATTCTCGTAAGGTTCCTGGGTCAAGGCGTGTCATGACAGGCAGGTCATGAAGCGGACGTGTTATGAACAACACAAATGCTTACGTAGCAATCGAGTTTCTTATCAAGTAGTTTATCGATTTCGCGTGGCTTGTGCACCAGATAATCTTTATAATATATAGCGATCATAGACGTACTTAATTTATAAGCGCATTCTTGTATAGAGTTTATTACTACATTCTGCGAATTCTAGCTTGTATTCGACTATGGTTATGTTTGCGTACATATAGCAAGCATGTGAGTAGTTCAAGGGAGTTAACGTTGAAGTTAAGTTGAAAACAACTCGCAGCAGTTTTATCCACTCCGACTCGCGCGACGAACCGTGCTCGCACACTCTCGGCACAAGGCGCGACTCTCGAGAGAAGAGGTTTGAGCACAGGTTACCGCAAGGACTTGCTTTTAATCTTCATACCCGACGAAAGGTGCTCGCGTAAGTGCGAGCAAATTTGCTGCGCAGCTATCCACTTTGTTGTATTTCCAGGGCGAAATCTACAATGTCAACTTCCCCAATCGAATCTGAAACAAATCTTCTCCAGGCACGACCACAGCCAAACAATGCTTCGCTCCAGGTCTACTCGACCAACCCGATTCGCATCAGAACAATTACGGGCGGAAACTGTTGCGAGTGGAGCCGTATTGCGTTTATTATATTACTTTTGACCGTATTCTCTTCGTTCAACTTTTGTTCTCTATTTACACGCTCTTCAATTTTTATGATGTAATTAAATCAAGCAACACATGGACGAATACATGGAGTGCTTAAAATCAAGATAAACCTCGGGCGTAGTGCAAATTATAATAACACGATTAACACGACGCAATCGTAACACTTACTCCCAATATACTCATATGCGCCAGATATACTCCCAGACAATTATTTCAAAATACAAAGATAACATTCAAAAGCCACTATAGCCATGCGGGTAGAGACAGAGCCAGAGAATACCTTAGTGGACGACTTTTCCGTCAGCTCCGAATCTAATCGCACCACCTACGTCGAAGTCGTTGAAGGCCACCATCAAGAAAAATGCACTGAACAGCATTGACGCAAAGACACAGCCCTGCCTCGTACCAGGTGCGCTCAAGTGCGACGATGTCTAACCATTATCAAGAACGAAATCCTGCATGCCGTCGTGACAGGATCGAAAAAATGCTGACGGATACGGATTTTACGGATTTATACGGGCAGCCCATCTTCCTTAGGATCTTTTACAGTCTCTCATAGATGCAACTGGTCGGAAGGTTTTGTAAGATCTATCAAGATCGATCTATCTTTGATTTCCTCTCGAAATTGAACTTTATATCAAACAACAATCAACGGTAAGAACATCTGCAGGAGCATCGGCATTGCTCAAAATTAAACGCGGAGTTACTCAGGGCTGCATACTCTCACCACATCTGTTTACTATTCACGCCGAACAAGCAGTAAGAGAAGCTTTAGATGGCCATGGTAAAGAATTTCCAGGTAGGATTCGGCGCTAGACTAATCAGTAATCCACGATCGGCTTACGATGCAATATCGATTACCATATAAGAGAGTGCCTTGCAAGAATGGTCACGCGTGTACACATGACTGGCGATAAACTAGGCCTAAGTATAAACACGACCAAAACACAGGTCATGGTTTCAGTAATACGTCATACAGTGGTGCAAACAAAAGCTGATGGCGAACCGCTGGAGCAGGATGGGCGCATTTGCGCATTTGGGATGAACCTTCACGGCTGATGGTAGTAGCACCTCAGAAATACGCATACCACTGGCTACGGGACGCTCGGCAATGCAATCACTAACAACAACATGGAAAAGCGGCATTAAAAGAATCCAAACAAAGTTAAGACTGGTCAAGGCAATCGTAGGTGCAATTGCAGTATACGGATGTGAAGGTGGAGTTCACACAGAACTGGGGAAGATATATGCAAGCATTTGAGACGCGCCTCCTTAGAGTTTCCTGAACCCAACGCAAGCAAAATGTGTCGACTTGAAACAGATTGAACACTGAAAGAGCATTATTAAATAACATTCGCACAGTAAAGCTTGTCTTTTATAAGCTTGTCATTTATCTTCTCTTTCACTGAAAGAGAATTGTTAAATAACATTTGTACAGTAAAGCTTGTCTTTTATGGTCACACGGCAAGGAGGAGACACTGCTTCGAAAAAGATGTTATGCAAGGACGTAAACCACGTAATAGGAGCAGAGGAATGCAAACAAGGCGACGGATAGAAGACGTCGGTGACTGGACAACTTTTCTTTGTAATCCGCAGGCAGTTGGCGCGCCACAGTATATCTCCATGTCTTGTGCTATCATTGCTGCCTTTAGTCGAATGATGTGCGTAGAGGTGTTTCTCCCGAATTCTCTTCGTTCTACAAGCCAATGCTCAAGTTCGAAACTAATTGTGACTACCGAACTATGGCAATCTAGCTCTCATGCGTCGGCATTTTCTTGCTTTCTTCACTTCTGAACCATGGATTTGTTTATATTAAATTCTTTTGCAGCTACTATTATCACTTGAACCGCACAACTGGTAGCTCTTAGTTTGCACTGTACCTCATAAGCGTGCCTTTGCCCTGGTGCCATTACTGTGTAACACGTGCAATTTACAAGACTAACTTAGATTCATCCTCCTATGGAAATAAAACGGAAAAGGAATAAATCAAATGTGATTTCCTAGCTTCAAGACAATCGAAAGGCCCTCAAATATATCTTGTGCTGTACGTTCCTAATATGCCACAAAAGCGACAAATCTCTCAATGGGTGATCCCATTTCCACAAAGCAAAAAGTTAAGGCCAGTTCATCCAAATGACCTTCATCACTAGTGGAATTAAGAGTAATTGAATAATATTTGCACTGCTTGATACCAGAAATTACTTCCTTTAGCACATATGTTGCCATGACCTCTTTACACACGCCCATATATTTACACTATAATTTTTACCCCAAGGAAACAAAGTTTTCCATAAACATATGGATAACATCAGCTTTCAAGTGGCAGCTACCACCCCCGTCCACAGGTGGCAGAAAGGGGAACAACTTTGAGATATGGAAGAAAGCGCGATATAAGAGCGCATTTCACCCAGCAAGTAAGTATTCGCTGACCACGCACCGGCAGAGTTACCGGAACGTCAGGCGCCGGATGGGTGGTGCCACACTTTTCCATCAAATACCACAGGCTTTGATGAAATCTCTGAGATGTGGTGATTCTGAGCTGCCACTTAAGTAAGGGTTTGAGGATGTGGACTTGGTCGGTCATTACAGTAGACTCAGCTTTGAAGTTGAACAGGAATGCAGGCATCGTCACGGAGTCGATATAATGCTTTGAGACATTTGCAGTACTGTTTTATACTACTATCATGGTCCGCAGCCTCTCGTGCCACTTGCACTTTCACCAAGAATTTTAAACACACATTTTAAGCGTTGCAACACCTAATGAGTGACATGCAAAACTTAAGGCCAGGTGCTGAAGTCACGAATGAAAACACGGTGCTGAAACGAGATTGAATCAAGTTCGCAGAAAGCTTCCTTTCTCGTCCTCAGCTGGATCCAGAGATGGGGCCCATGCGCTAACAAAAGAAGTTCTGCCACCATGAACAAGTTACAACTTCATGGTCATGAGAAGCGGCCGATCTCCTTTCGACGTTCCTCCAGCTGAGAGATCAAGGAGTTCCTAACAGGAAAACGTTCTCAGGCACGACGTAGTTTGCCTTCAGGTTGAACAATTTGTGAAAGGTGTATCCATAGCCTCTTGAAGAAATTCGCTGCAATGAATGCTTGAGCTGTCTATGCTTCTTGCCTAAAGGAGCTGTTGTCACAGCTAGGGCAGATATGGTAATGGCCGCAAGAAGACGTCAGTGTTAAGACATAAACTTACAGGTCGAATAATAAGAAGTGTACCAGCACCGGCAAGGCAACTGGAAAAACGGATGGGACGATGTGAGTCGCAGTCACCACAACAAAATATCAAAGCTAGCTGTGCGTTGAGGCGAGTCTCAGCCACCACAGCCGAAGCTCTTACCATCTAGAAATCTGTATAAGAAATGGAACACTCTGATTTCAACCAGGAGCAGACATATCTCTTAGCTTCTTAAACCTAGTTTGTCTACGGACAAACCTCACAAAGACTTGTTAGACACATCTGCCTAACGAAAAAAGAAATAGAAAGAGACAGAGAGAGAGAGACGGAGAGAGAGAGAGAAAATGAGAGACAGAGAAGATTTTTCTAATATGGTGTAAAGGCCCCAGAAGTGGTACCATTATCATAAAATTGTAATTGACCATTTCAGGCGATGGCAAAAGCGTTGCTGTTCAAGCAGATGGCGAAGAAGATGATGCTTAAACAGAGTGAGGCTGTTGCAGAATTGAGACCCAGCCAGATCAATTAGAACAAAAACTTTTGCCCCTTGGAATAAAAAAAACTTCAATCAATCAGAAAGCCTACGGATGCAACATCATGATCACATTTGAAAATCAGCCAATCAGTCCAAAATATCAAAATCACAATGAGATCAGTCAAAGAAAACAGCAAGACTTTGAGCTGTCAAACAAAAGGGTAAGCTAGGACAGCCACCCATCTGCGGCGCTGTAGCAACTTATAAGAAATCTATCAGTGTGTAAGTGCTACGCTAGCGGTTTACACAGCATTTACACAATCATGCATTCCGGATCAAAAAAAGTAAAAATCAATCAATAACCCCATACAGTGATACACAAGCCAAGACAACCCAAGTTACTCCATACATTCACATTACAAGAGAATAAGAATGTCTAGTAATTTAAATATAATTTTTCACACAAGTTTTAAAAACACTTCTTTACCTCTTGGTCTATCCCCCAAACTTACAGAGGTGAGGTTTCAATTAGGGATTATTGGAGAAACTAGCCATTGCTGAATATATAGCCAAAATGGCGTAAGGAAGCATGAGGAAATTTAAGAAGGGAAAGAATGTTTCTGATGTTATGGCTTACAATAACTCTGACTTACCAAGCGCACATCAATCTTGTCACACCCTGAATCAAGAGAGTTTTCCACAAGCTCCTTTACGACTGTGTACGGTGATGTAATGACTTGACTACTGGAAATCAGTTTGATAGTTTCTGCAGGTAATTTCTTCAGTGACACCATTTTTCAATGTCCAAGTACCTAGTAAGCAAACTTGTCCAGCATAACCGGCAGAGCAGAAAAGTGGATATTTTGCTTGATCATCATCAAAAGGCTAGAGGAAGACACAGCACATAATATTTTACATACATCCGTGTCAATAATGTAGACTACAAACAATGAAGTAGTTTCTGTTGACCATGACTCAAACAGTGCACAAATAGCAACTTCACAACTAACAACAATATGTCAAAAGCAGCAGAGTGGTGTATCAGTCTTTACATTGTATGGTGTAGATTACTGCATCATACGCTTCAATATTTTCCTGTAAAGCTTGGCAGACTCACTGTTTAAACATGCTTATTTCTGTCACTGTGCAACAGGTTGGGACTGGTATCAGAACATGCTCAGAGCATATACTTGTTCAATTTAAAATACATAGGAGCGAGATTGTTCAAGAGATGATATTATGACTTGAGCAGATTTCTCATGAACAAATTAAATTATTTTAAATTATTTATCCTGTTAACATGTTGAAGTTGCCTAAGTCAAGGGCATGCTACCTTTTTTAAACACAAGTCTCAGAGGTGATGTACACTTAGAATTAAACTTTCTCCATCCTTCACATAACCATGCTGCGCCAGACCATTTACGCATAATTACACATTAAAAATGCAGTGGCAGAGTCAAAGGCAGTGAGACTAACGAAAAAAATCAAATCTCTAAATTCACCTTGTAGACTCCACTAAGTAGATATAATATATAAAGGGAACAAATTCGCTCACTCAGTTATAAGTAACGCGTTGAACAGGCGGCCAACGGTTATCTTCTTGCCGTTGAAATGAGTGGCCAATGGTTATCTTCTTACCGTTTGTCATGCTCGAAGTTTGGCGCGAAGAAGAGAGCTCATGGCAGTGCGTGGCGGGCGGGCGACGTGGTGAAACAATTTTTTTTTTTTATTTATTTTTTTTTTTTTTTATCAAGAAGTTCCGATTGGAGGAAGTATGGCACCAGGGTTGGTGTCACACAGCGCGGTGAACTCCTGGTGTCACCACCCCCAAGACTTTACCTAATCACCACAGACCTTTTCCACATGTTCCTTTACAATAGACCATACGTAATCGTTTCAAAAAATATATGTAAGTCACAAATTTTAAAGCGACATAAGAAGATAAAACAACGTTAATTTACTTCAAGACTTAAGAAAAATCATAAATTAAGAGCTATATGACAAAGTCCAGTTGTTGTTATTAAACATCAGACACTATTTGATGAAAAAGTTTTTCCTTTCTGGTCTTCAAAGCTGCAAACTTTTCATTCACATCGTCAAAATCAATATCTTTCACTAAATCACTGTCAGTTTATATTGATAATCGAGCGAGATATGAAACCCTTGACTGTCCCGTGAGAGATCACAAATGGTTTTTATAAGTTTCTGTTTTCAAAGGCTCCTCCAACACGAAGCCATGGACACACAGATCGTAAGAAAAAGTTGAAGGCTAAGTGAGAGTATTTTAAGAGACTCAAGGCTGTCCCATTATGCTATGAACTTCCAGACATCAAATACCGACTAGTCCTTAGTTATGTGGAGATCAGTATGTACTGCCTTCATGTGTCTTGTCAGCCTTCATTTTTCTTTTAAAAGGTCAACTTCTGATAATTCTTCATAGAAAGTCGTCAATTTTGGAGCTGTTACCAGCAAATCTTCATCAGTTGCTAACAAAAGACTCTTCGTTTGACCAGCCGAATGAATGAAGTTTTTAGACCATAGCAGCGAAAATAAATCTCAACGTAATATAAAAGAGACAATAAAAGTTTGAGGGAATTATTACCTACCTAAGGTCCGAACATACGGTGTTTTGAGAACTGTGTTGAAGTTGTTAAAGTTTTTTGTACTTGTGAATTTTCTCTTGAAACATTGCGTGAATCATGATGCAACCGAGTAGTCACCTCTGGGGCTTTCAAGGATATTCAGAGCCCCTGTTGTCCAAGGGTCAAACTATCTTTGACTATGGACCTAAATGCACCACGCACTCTTTATTAATAACTCTGCAATTTCTTCATTTAACACACAAAATGGACCAATTCTAGTCTTTATTATGGACCTAAATACGGTATTTCGAGCACCTGTAGGCTGAAGGCCGATCCTAGTTTGAAGTTTGCACTATTTGGAATCGGTCTATGGCGAAGGCAAAACTTCATGGTCTCTACGTTGTCTGTATGATAGTGGACATTTAGAGTGCGTCTAGGCTCTACTTGAATGAACTTTGGGCGACCGACCCGATGCTTGTGCATGTGCATGTGCTTGCCTTAATGTGCGAATATGCGCGTGGGATCAAGAAGGGGCTGGTTGTATATTACAAATACTTTTGACATAAGCTAAACCCTTGAAAATAATTTGAAACGATGTATTGTCCTCAACTAGCGGCATTATTATTCGGAATTATAAGAATTCTAATAATAATAATACTAATAAGACTACATAATACTTTAATTTATGTACTTAAAATTAACATGTTCTTGTTCGGTATAGGCATACATGCTAGCCACTGTGTGCTATACACCCTGCCCCCTCCCTTCAAGCCCGCAAGCATGCGCGGGCACAAACACACGCACGCGTCCTATCTTACGGGTCGTTCGCCCCAAGTTCATACAGGCACGTCTAGATGCACTTTAAGTGTCTACGTACAGACAGACAACTCTTGTAGCTACCAGAGGCTTTGGTAGCACGGTGAGTCGAGGCGGCTTGCAAGAGACAAGGCAGTTTCCACAGGCCTAGTTCTATGTCTCAAATTTGTTTCTCTTTTGACTCGATTCTCGATACTAAACAACCCTTCCAATCACCCGTATACAAATATAAGACAATGAAGTTTTAGAGTTCAAAGACATATTCTCATTCCACTTTCCATGACACTTCAAATCTGACCGGCACCGTCTTTTGGTCCATAGTAACGGCTAGAATTGGTCATTTTTGTGTGTCAAATGAAGAAATTGCAGAGTTATTATGAAAGAGTATCAAAAAATAAAAACCTGAAGGATTTAAATATTTATTATCATGAAAAAGCCTGAAAACAACATACGTCTTACTTTCCTAAAAAAAATTCCGTGGGTCATTAATTGGAGCGTTTGCAAATAATAGCTCAAGATTTCATGCAGACGCTCTGAGCACGAGCAGTTCTGATTCTTTTTCAGCTAAGGACCAGACACACTGCGTGGTTGCACCCGGCACCTGGTCATGTATTTAACTATGAACTTTGAAAGCCGCCTAGACCTAGCTCTGTCTGCTTTGTCTAATTTGCATTTTGGTGTCACCACTCTATGTCAGGTCGTGATGGTGTCAGCCGCTGCGGCTCGCACCCTCCGCATCCTGATACGGAAGCCACTGGGCACAAGCATCAAGAAGTAAAATCAGAGTTTTTTTGTCAAGGAGGATTCTCTCCTCCGGAGGAGACCAGCCACACCGCAGTGGTTGCAGCGTCCTTCTTGTCACGGCAGCTTCTTGATTAGCTGTAATGCTGGACCTTATACCTAAGCACAAGTTGAAGATTGTCATCAGAATACTCATCTTCTATCAATCGAGCTGTGCATAAGCCGTGGGTACGTTACAAATTTCGACTCCTTCTCATCCAATAGAGAGCGGCTAGTGTATTTCTTTTTAAACTAATAATCTTTACGGATCTCCAACAGTACATAATAAGAAAGCGTCTAAGTCAAATGGACGTAGCTTCAGCGAAATCCGTCATGACTGAATTGGCCAACGATAGAGGTCTTTCCTGCAAGACGCTAAAGCGGGACGTAGCAAATGCAATCAGCAGTTCCAATCAGTACTTGGTTCCCACAAAGATCAAGCTCAAGATGCATCAAGAATCCGCCAATTCGTTTGCTATCGAAGAGATAAAAGACCCGTTCATATCAACTGCCTTTGCGCTCAAACTCCTCTTGGCGAAAGACGTGGAGGACGAAGCAAACTGGACCGATTTTTAGATCATCCCTACACCTGGCGCACAAGACGCAATCGGTCGGTGGAGAGGAAACAGCAAGAACCAGTCGATCCATATCACTCGTTGAATCTCATCGACCTGCGGTGGTTGGTCAAGCTAAAGAGAGAGCAGTCAAGAATGATAGAGAAAGATGAGGAGAACGCGGGTGATTAACCTACGTTCGATGGCCGGGATATGAATGATTGGTTGGAAAATATGTGCATGGATGTCCAGAATGCCGAGGACAGAGAAAACGTCCGTACAATTTATCATTTACGCGCGACCTGTCAGGCACCTGGAGAGCAGCAGACTTCAGATGAAAAGACTGGGCTAATTATCAATTTTGAGAAGGCAAAGGTCATGCTTATGTGCGCGCTGCCCGACGCGTCTCCAATCACAGTGAATAGTGAGAACCTGAAATCCGTGGACCGGTTTACGTATTTGGGTAGGACCATCATAAGAGGTGGCGATATCAAGCAGAGATCTAGGCAAAGCGTCAGTAATATACGCGCCACAAAATATATTTGTCAGCTAGCATCTCTCTCAAAACAAGGCTACAGTTTTACTCATCGATTTTACCATCCGCAAGCCCAACACCCGTCTACCTAAGATAGTGCTTAGTTGGTTCGCACCTGGTAGGGAGCGTCACCGAAGACACTGAAAACTGACCTGGCGCAGGGCAGTCATCAGTGACTTCGAGACATCAACACCATGTGAGACGAAGCGGCGTTTCTTGCCGCAGCACAATCCCATTGGAAAATGCTTGTCGCCCGATGCGCTTCCCATTGTTGTCGAAAAAGACGAAGAAGAGGTAGAATTGCAAACAATTGGAGTTGTTGCACTTCTAGGTATTTCTAGGACTCTGTGAAAGCGTAGACTTATTTGGGAATGTTAATCTCGACCCCAGTTTCCCCTTCTCCTCTAGTTTTCTCAGAGAAGTGGCACAAGGGGCATGATGATGATGATGATGATGATGATGATGATGATGATGATGATGATGATGATGATGATGATGATGATGATGATG
>QQSS02196079.1:0-12603 GCA_003687565.2 Craspedacusta sowerbii
ATAATAATAATAATAATAATAATAATAATAATAATAATTATTATTATTATTATTATTATTATTATTATTATTATTATGTGTTATGTGTTATGTATTATGTGTATGTATTATGTGTTATGTGTATGTATGTGTTATGTGTATGTATGTGTTATGTGATTGTATTATACACGCACGTGACGTGGTTGTGGTGGTCGCCTGGTCTGAGAAAGCCTTACCATCACTGGCGCAAAGCCGATCACTATACTTATATTTAAGCAAGGAGATGACAACAATCCTGCCAACTTCAGACCAATCACCCTAGAGCCGGTTTGTCTGAAAGTTTTTACATCGTTACTGCGTAATAGAATATGCACCTTCCTGCTCGAGAATGGATATACGGAGAGCCACGTTCAAAGAGGTTTTATTTCGGGGTCAATTGGGACTTTTAAACATATAGCAGCAATGAGCCATATTATAAACCAAGCTAGGATTTAGCACCGCAGTGTGACGATCACTTTTTTAGATCTGAAGAACGCTTTTGGAGAAGTGAACCACAATAGCATAAAATCTGTTCTTGATTACCATCACATCCACAAAGAAATCTCAGAAATTTTCACGTCCATGTACGGAAATTTTTAGCGCAGCTATAGCTACAAATACCTTCGTTACAGGCTTTATTCCAATCAAAAAGGGAGTGCAGCAAGGAGACTTCTTGAGTCCACTAATCTTCAACATGTTCATGAATTCTTTCGTCCAATATATTCGCCATCCGCAGTTTGAACAATACGGATATCGCTTCTCCGATGTATTTGCTAATCGCCACTGGTTGGAGTTTGCCGACGACGCAGCTGCAGTAGCTAGTGTGGAGCCAGCAAACCAAACTCTACTAGATGCTTTGTCACGATGGTGCTCCTGGAGCAAGATGACCATTCGTGTTGAATTCGTTCGGCAGCAGGAAGCAGGTGAAACCAAACCTATTTATAAACAGCCATCGCATTCGTCCCGTTGAAATCGATGAAGGTTTCACCTACTTGGGCAGACACTTCGACTTAAAAATGACGAGCGAAAAACACAAGTCGAAAATCATTTTGGAAAGCAAGAGTACCTTGGAAAAGATCTCAGAGCTACCATTACGTCCGCGATTGAAGATCCAGCTATACCAAAAGTACTTCCGAATAAGCTGGTACTTAACTATATCGGACGCTTCTCAAACCTGGGTAAAGCAGGCCTTGGATGATATAGTCAACAACTACATCCGCGTATGGCTAGATATACCGCTTTGTGGAGCATTAAATGTTGTTTCTCTTACGAGAAGCAGATGCGGCCTCAACATCACTCTACCTTCAACCAGGTTTATGCAGTGCCAAGTATCATACAGAAGCAGTTTGAAAAAGTCAAAAAATATGTACATCTTTTAGATTCACCACTGTACGAGCAACGGCAAAAACATCCAAGGTGATGGATAACAAAACATAACAACAAAACAAGTAACCAAAGAAGTACACGCAACGACGGAGAAAAGGATAAACACTGAACTTTTGTCCTAGTCGCTTGTAATTAAATCAATTTGGGCCTTGGTTCTTCCAAGCAGCACAAGCAACTGCTACCACGTATTGGAAAGCATGCCTCGTAGCATATACAACTTTTCAATGCGATATTTGAATAGTACTCTGCGCAACAGGAACAACATGGTCCGATGGGGATCAGGTACATCAATGCTTTGTGACTTCTGCCCCAACCAACAAACTTTCGGACACGTAGTTGGTGCTTGCCCAGCCGCTCTCAAGGATGGAAGGTATACCTGGAGACGCAATGCAGTCCTAATTAGCTTTGCACGAGCTCTAGCGGCCATTAAAGACCTGAAGGTGTATGCAGATCTTGAAGGAGCTGAGTTTGCACCACCTGCAATTATATCAGGAGATGACCTTCGTCCGGACCTAGTTGCAGCTCTCGAAAAAAGCGTATTTGTGATGGAATTGACCGTAGGCTTTGAGCCAAATCTACACAAAAACGCAGAGAGAAAGCGTGAAAATACAAGGACTCGTTTCTGAACTCATCGATTGGTGCACTCGGAACGATAGCTAACGGTGCGTGGAACTACAAAGGCTGGATGAAAGATATTGGCTTAAGCGAGCAAGAGTCACAGAGGTTGATAAGGATACTCATGAACATTACTATGAGATCGACTTTCTACATCTTCTGCAGGCGCGATCAACAATGGACAGAACAAAAGCTTTTACATTGGTAACTTGATCAATGCTGGCCTGGCATGCCTGTAAAGCGGGTGCCAGGATCAGGTCACTAGCTGTATTAAATGACGCTATGTGAAGTGAAATATACGCTTGAAGTTTTAAAAAAATTATTATTGGGTATTATATATTATATCTTATTATTATTATTATTACTATCATTATTATTAAGTTATATTATATTATATTGTGCACATATTTCTGCGAGGTTTTCTCTGATTAAATTGAACAACTTTTTGAAATCTCTTTCAGAGTGTCATGAATAGTGACAGGCATTGCTTCGAGTGCTATGGGTAAGGGAAACTTTGCAATGTCTATTCAAGGCGCTTTCGTTGGCTTCCATTTTTATCCATAGCCTATATATCCGAACGCACATATGCCAAGCTTGTGGTATGCAGAGAAGTGTCGTGTCAACTTGTGATATCGGAAACAGATCACAGTTGTATATTTCTCTCTCGCCTTCACTTTTGGCAAGCAAAAGGGAATACTATAAGTTGTGTAATAGTGGTTGGGAACGAGGAGCCATTTTGTAAATGGCGATCCCCCCCCCCCCTTCGAACGGCGACTATAATTTTCAAATTGTGCTTTCCTGAATTAGCCGATCCAGCGATGTCTGCAAGATGCGTGCAAGACACTTGCCTTAACTTTCGCAAATGGCCTTATTTTTAGTAGTAGCTTTTATGTATGTTTGTGTGTGTGTCTTTGTGTGTATGTGTGTGTTTGTGTGTGTGTGTGTGTTTGTGTGTGTGTGTGTGTGTGTGTGTGTGTGTGTGTGTGTGAGTGTAGAGATTTTCCATATAAGCTGTTTCGAATTATAAAATGGGGCGTAAATAAACCGGCCTTTTGGAGCTTAATTGCTGTGAAGGCAAACGAAGTATTTTGTTTTCTTTTATGATTTGTGTTATATCAGGTTTGCCGTTGTTTTGAATGTCTTATGGTGTGGAGGAAATAAATGGATGGTTTCTGCTCGAATAGGCAATAATTTTGCAAATCGGATACTTGAACTGTACGTCGGTGGGTGGGAAAGCGTCACACGAGCCGGTGGGTGGGAAAGGTACTCCGCATTCCTATGCAGTTCTCTATACGATGGTAGTAGTTGTAGTACTAGTTTGTGGATTTAGTCTGCTTTGTTTTGCTAGTCTTAAGTTGAAAACTGTTGTAGGTACGACATTATAATCGACGACTTCTTGAAGCCGTGGCTTATAGAGGTTTGTGTTTCTTTTCCATATCCGCAGTTGCGGTTATGAAGATATGTGTAGTCTGAGATGCAACTTGTGAAAATTAAAGCTGTTACCGGTCGTAGCCTAAGTGATGCCTCCGTCGAACTAGGGTCTGATTACTTTGTTCTAATTCCATTTCTTGCTTATGTCTGCTGACTGTACGTGGTTGACGTTTTTTTCTTCTTTTTCGCGAGTTTGTTCCTTGGCTGGTTTAGCATGAGGCTTCTTCTTGTAGGTCAATGCGTCACCTTCATTGTCCTCTACCACTGCTGCCGACCGAGTCATGAAGTTCTCTCTCATCAATGACCTAATCAACATCGTTCTTCCGAACGGTGACCTTCCTGAGTAAGTGGCGCTTTGTTACTAATGAAAGTGGTCAGCTTCCAAGATTTCGTTGCTGTCTTTGTTAATGTAACAGCTTTTGTCGACCTTCGTAGTCCGTTTTTGTTTTGGTCTCATAGCATTTTTTGAGTCAGCGCGGTTTTCAAATTTTTCTAGCGTACGTCGAGAAAAAGGCGTGTCAAAAGATGCCCTGGGAAATTTTGAAGTCCTGTAAGTAACCCAAACTTGTTTTGCTGTCGTGTTAATTCATGAAGTAATTTTGCAGGCATGTTATGAATCGTAAATTTTTATTTATTTATTATTTTTTCCCCGCACTCCCAAGCTACGACGAGGAGCTCGCTTTGGAAGAAGCTGCCGATAAAGGGGCGAGTCGGGGCAAAAACAAGCCCGGAAAGGAGAAGCGGGCGACATGGAAGTGACTGGACGAATATTCGCTTCCATTTCGCGTTGGAAGAAGCTACCGAAAAAGCGGTGAGTCCGAACGACCCTTTGCTCTGAGTCGTGTTGGCAGAGAACCAGAGGACATTACATGATAGATTTATCCCCAACGTTCCACCAGCTCCAGTTGGCAAAATGCCAGAGTAATAGCGATAAAAGCTCGATCAAATTATTGTGACACTAGTGTCAGTCACTATTAACACGACCCTTCTTATTTGGCTTGGAAGTAATATATCCGCGACTTAAATTGCATACTCTGAAAGGTTTAGCAAAAGGGCAGCAGAAGAGCGCGCTGGACAAATGTTGAGATTTATGAAATTTCTATTTTTCGGTTTACAAATTTAATTTGGTATCAAAATATGCTGGTGCGAACAACCTGCATTCTCAATTTGCAGGTCATGGCTTGCTGGAACTTATAGTGAGGTTATCGGATTGGGGCTCAACTAATGGATTGCGTCGCGTTTTGGACGGACGTATAAAAATAACTTATTTAGATTGGTACTTAGGTCAGCAAGACGCTGTACATGGAGCAAAAGTGGTTTAGCATAGCTTATTTGAGGCTGAACTTTTCGACTGCAATCTTTACGTTTGATTGAAGATGCGATACATACTTAAGGGAAGTTTGCACTCAGACCCGCTTAGCGCCACATTCAGAACCTTTGCAAAAAGCTAACTTATAGGATCATAGTTCATAGGATCGTAGATCATAGGATCGTAGATCATAGGAATATAGTCCGCAGTTGTGCAGCCCGGGTTACTGAAGGAGCACGAACTACTAGACCACGTGTACCGAGTGAGCTGGTGAGAATTGTACTGATTGCTAACTCGCAACTACAGCAACCTGTTAACATTACTGAACAGTTAATGTGGCCACGAGTACCGAATACTGGACTATCAGTCTCAAAATCGCATGAGCACTTCACATTTCCCTCATTATGTCAGAATGTTGCCGTTTGGGCCAAAGAAGCTACGTGACAAAATATGAAACCACCACGGCCGAGAGACGCTTGAAAACACGGGACCTTTTGACCACGTCACCTCTTGCTAGCACACGAGCATATGCTGTGTATGAGATTCGACATACGTTCAAGAGCCGGGAGACTTACTAGCAACGGCCGATAGGGACCAATTAAGGGATGCATTTAGGAATCGTATGACGTGAATGCAGATGAAAGGCAAGTTTTCAAGCTTTAACATGCTTGACATTCCCGCATTTTAAGGAACGGTCGGCAATCCAACCGCTGGGGTCTTCGACAGTGCCTCACAACATGGGTAGCCCCGGATATGTTCGAATAGCAAGCAAATACATCGAGGCACCAAAAAATACTAAGCGATAAAAAAAAGCGAGAGAACAGAAATGCAAAAAAAAAAAAGGGCGCTGAATCACCCAATCTGTTCGCTCCCCCACTTGCTCGACAATCATTAGCCTTACCAACTCGAATGTACAATCATAACGAATACCAGCATTAATGGAAGTGCACATGATTGAAGATGTATTTTAGAATTGTTAACGTACGAGCATATCTTCTATCGACCACTAGAAGAGTACTATTAGGCAAAAATATCTCTCTACCATTTACAGGCACCAAGGCGAGGAATTCGAAAGTATTTCTTTCACATGCTATATAAGTCGAATAACGATCCAAACATTACACGTAATTCAATTCGCCGCAAAACAAAATTATTTAAAGCCTCCAACATGCAAAGTAGTATTCAAACTCAGCATCAAAACATGGCCAGTGCGCATATAAACAGCGTAACATGGTGACGCCCCCAACACATGCTATAGGACGTGCGAACGCGAGCCTAACACTATGCTAAGCTACCGCTGAAACAAGGATAAGCGTTTCTAGCTTTATGCAAGCTAAATCGTTTTGGAGTCGTGTTAAGTCTCACGATGGTCTCTGATTTTCATGCCAGTACTTAATCGTCGAGTTAGGTCAGCAGCTGATGGAAGACGAAAAATACGACAACCTGCCAGCAAAAAAACGTTTGCAAGCCTTGACGTCACGCGCTTGAGCTACCCAGATATGGCCGCAGATTACGTTCGTTCGTTCACTTGCAACTATGCAATCCGTAAGAAAAAGCTCAAACATATAACAGCTCTATATGACCAGCTTCTTTAGAGAAATTAAGGACCAAGTAAGGAGGGAAAACGTGAAGTAGAAAACTCCACGCACTACTAAAATATTAATTACTTTGACGATGCTCTCACAGGCGACAAACGCATTCGCAACTCGGGACAAGAAAGTAGACCGAAAATTTCGAACACAAAAATAAAAGCGATCGCTAACACGCAAAAGATATCTGAGGACGTACAAAATAAAGAAAGCGCCGCAACAGAGACGATAGTCTGACCGCGGTTACCTATGCCGTTGGATGGTAGACTTACAGAGGTGCAGCAGCGCACTCTTCTCGACACAAGTAGAAAAGTTACTGATAGATTTCTCAGCAGCGTCCGCGTACCGTCTGGCTAGCATAAACGTCTGAGCGACGCCATCACTCTAAACAAAACGCCGGCAAACGACATACGGATACTCAAGAAAAATGCCAACCACAAGCCGCAGGGATCAACAATGACGAATGTGTCCCCTGTTTCCTACCTGGTGAACGCACTCCATTGCCCGGCGCACATCACCCGGCTCCTTGAATCGGCGGGCGATCATTGCGTGAAGTTCGGGAAACTGAAATCAGAAAAACGCGCATTCAACTACACGGAAACTCGGCTAGCTTCCGAAGAAAAAACATGGCCGGCGTCGAAAATGCCGGCGTCGAAAAAATTTCCCATCGTCAATCCGTATCGCGATCACATGCCTATAGACAACCTAAATAAGCTGAACTTGGAGATGCAAATTTTCGATGCGACGATGCAGTTACACTGGATTTAAACAGACACTGATCGTATTAAAAGTTACTACCTTATCAGCAGCAAAGAGCACTGGACCAGTCGCTAGGCCAAGCGACATATCAGCGGCTGCCGGCTTGCCGAGGGCTTCCGAGTTGGAGATGAAGTCCAAGCAGTCATCCACGAGCTACAAGACGAAACCATGATAGCCTATAAAAACGGTAATAAAATGCGTGAATAAAACAACATGCAAAATAATTGGGCGGCAAATTTTCTGCAAATGATAACTGCGAAAACTTACCACTGACAAGAAAACCCCAACCCAAGAAAGCCTTACTCCCCTGGACAAGGAGCCACGGCGCAACAAACTAAGCAGACCCGAGGCGGTCGCCAGGCCAAGCGTAAACCGGGAGACCCTTTGGTAAACATATACCGTGACGCGGCATCTTGTCCTAAGGATCTTCCAACGATCTTCGTCTTGACAAGAAGACAAGCTCATTATTGACACTAGGTTAATAATTTCGGGGGAGAATCAAGACGCTCCGCATCAAAGATGCAAAACCCTGTAACAGAAGATATGTCAAGTAGGAGAAGCAGAGTGTAGCAGCAGATTTTCACCTGGAAAGCAATGCCGAGATTTCTTCCGTAAGAATAGCATTGCTCTTGTATTTCCTCGGGTGCATTCTCAAGAAGGGCCACCTGAATTCACGCAAAAGAGACCAAATTAAAATACCTAAACTCTTCAAAATGAACCTGAACTATACGACACAGAAATACCACTATTTTCAATGGCCATAAGACATTTGCATGCATGACGCTACATCAGAATACCGTGTTCCTGAGTTATTCTACGAGATCAATATCCAAAATACAATTCCTACTATAAATAAAAATACTTAATAATAATAATAATAATAATAATAATAATAATAAAATAATAATAATAATAATAATAATAATATATTAAATAATAATAAAAATACTAAAAATACTTACTGTACAGTTGATTCGCTATAGTCACCACAATAACGAACAAGCAGATGAAAAAATATAAATATAAATAATATAAAAAATATCGAACCCTAGTCTAAAAGACAATATGCCAGTCATAGAAATCACAACTTACAGATTTACAACTGTGCGCAACAAGTGAGGCAGTTTTCTTGAAGGTTTTTGTGAGATAATGATTAAACCTCTCGTTGATATCATCCCTCGGCATCATCTGCATGAGCTCCCCTTGAGGGTAAAATAACTGGATGCACACATACAATAGGCTAATGTCATGTCGCATACCGATATTTTGCAGACGAATCACAAATAATGTCCGGTATAACTTTTGCAAGCCAAAACATGGTAAACATAAAACAACCTTCTCAAACAAGTGAAAAGGCGCTGATACCAACTACAGAAACGTAGCGCTATTGCAACGGTGGCGGTGCTAAACGCACCGAATAACTCACATGCAGGCCTATAGCCCATAACATTCACTTTAATTCATTCACGCTGATTCGGCCAAGCAAATTGCTCCTCACACCTATCGCTAGGCACGCTTCGCTGCCGTATGGGGGGCTCGTCAGTGAAGTACCCGGATCGCTGCAGTTAAAGGCGCAACGACAACTAGCCCACAAGAGCCTGTGCAAAGTAGTGAGAACCGCACGAAATGATGGCTTGCAAGTTTATTATATGGCTTAATAATGGGTTAGCAAGCACAGAAATACGTTTACATGGCCATAAAATTTGAAATGCGAGACTTCCAAGTTAAACTCAACAACTCACTCGACCATCGTATTCAAGTGGTAAGGTTGTTGCGCAGTGCCTTCCAGCAATCCAGGTTTGATTGCCACGTAACCATGCCTACGCTCATGTCACAAGTAAGCCCAGCCGTGCGGTAGTCCATGACCTTGGCACCCCCACTTACACCCCACCCCACCCCACCCAAAATAAAGCAAATAAATATCTGCGCTTGCTAGCTTGCAACTCACAAACGCCGTACGATTCTCATCAGATTACTCCGCTCTTTTGGTTTAATGGTACGAGTTGCGCCTTTTAGTCCAGGGACCTGGGTTCTATCGCTGTGCGCTTCACTAATGAGCCCAAATTTCGTGAGCTGCGAAAAAGGCGGATTTCAATACCGCCAATGCTGCCCAACACTACCACCACCTACGCGCAAGCTGAATCAAGCACATACACTACACATATTTGCTAGCACAGACAACAACGCAGACAACCAAACACACAAAAAAATCGACTTATAAGTTAAAAAACAACCCAGAAAAATATATCTAATGCAAAAATACACTCAACCTACCTTTAACCAAATCACTAATAATATTCGCTAGAAGCTCGACAGCCTTGGTATTTCGAAGTCTCGCTAAGAGCATGGATGCGCGTGATAAAATGAAATCACCGGCGAGAATGGCTTTCCTATCGGAAAAGGCCTCGTTCACGGAAGGCTTATTACGGCGGGTTGTAGCCTCGTCGATGACGTCATCGTGAAGAAGACTAGCAGTGTGGATCATTTCTGCAATCACAGCGATCGTTTCTTGATCTTCACTGACGAAACTAAAACGAGTTTGCTAGTACGAGTAATCACATTGTGGATCAGAACACTCTTCTTTGCGCAATCTGCTTTCCTGGCAGGCCAATGAGCTAAGCGTGCGATAGTAAATAAAAGCTCCATTTCGCCATCAGTTCCTACTCGTCTTTCCCGAAAACTAATGTGATGTTATTTTTTTCGAAATCACTTTTTTTATGCTCGGTAATAAAATCAACGTATCAACATGAAAAAAAAAAAATAATGTAGCTCACAAAATGAAAAGTTAACTAAACCGAGAAAAAAACTTGAAGCGCTAGCGCAAAATTTTGAAGTCATGGTGCAGAGGGTCTCGTCACAACAAAACATGCAACACATACGGTTATGAGATCACCCTGTGACAAAACATAACATGTAATGATTATGTAATGCAGAACGTAACCTATCATAACATTACATGCAGTTATCAACAAAATCTGTATAACCGAACTTCCTACACTAACCTTTTCCTATAAACGTTAAAATTCAATGCCTTAGCCATCAAAAGAATAGTCATTGGTCTAAATAGCTTTCCCATTCCATCAAAGTAATATTGGCTACAGTTTGCCAAAGGTCCAACAGAAGTGTGAAGCTCCTAAAATTAAGCATTGCCTAGAGTAAAAGCAACCCAGTCAACATACTTCACAAATATCCAACAAATACGTACTTCGCATAAATACACTGCAATGCGAAGATCCCTCTCCAGTTATTAAGAGGTCAAACCATATCTTCCTTTTTATCTTTTCTCCAAGTCACTTAATACAATAGAATTCAAAACGAACAAACCTTTTTAATGCGAATATGAAAATCACGAAGCTCAGTCTTAGTTAGTTCTACAGGATCCTCTGTCGTTTCCACACGGCTTATACTATTGCTAGAACAAAACCTAGAACTGAAAAACAAAATAACAAAGCTTAATTCTAATGCTGTTGTTGACAAGACACAAAAGACAAGCGATTTTAAACTTTTCACTCAAACAAACTCTACAACCTAGATATCTCTAGCTTCAGCAACTTAAAAAACTAGCAATACCCCTTCATCATTATATAAACAGCACACTCCAAGACTTCCATCCCCAATCTCAAGCCAAACATTTGGTCATCCAAAAACCTATCATTTATCATAATGGATGAGTATAATTACTGTTATGAACTGGGGGCGACGGAATACATAGTAAGGTGAAAGCAAAAAAGCATAAGCAACTGGTGCAGTGCTTCAAGAAAGGGGTAAATAAGATATAGTCAAGATTAATGTTCTACCTCAAGAAATTGCACACTAACTTGCATGCTAGTACCTGCCATAACATGCGCCAGCAATTTATTTGTCAGCAAAGACAATCACATGAGTATTGGACAAAATGCAAGAGCTTTATGTGACCTAGCAGGATACGTAAACGATAAACGTGGGTCTTCAAACTCAAAACCCTAAAAGAACAAACCCTGATTATGTGTACTGATTGCAGGTATACGCAGAAGGCATGAAATCGATGAGATGGAGCAGGGAGACTACAACTAACCAAAGGTATATATACAAACATTCGCATGGGTGTTATAAGTATATTTTGCAACAGACATTTTCCAGTGCCTTGAGAGGAAGTATCTTCTAATACGCAAAGCTTTATAAGAATTAAATTAAGATGCCTAACCATGACATAACAGGAAAAAAGTTCAGGAATTAGAAACCCCATTGGACATGAACATAATTTGAGTAATAACAACTAAAAGCTTTTCCGGCTTTGTGAGAATCTAAAGTTGAACTTGAACTTGCAGCAAAAACGTTGAGATTGACTTTTCTACAAACAACAGGTTGCCAGCTGAAAGCAAATGGCATTTGAGAATTGCATGCCACTAAAAGGGCTTTATATAATAACTTTGGGTCATTTACGAAACAATTATCGATATTCAAACATCAAAATATCAAAATAAAGGAGCAAAGCAGGGATCTACTTACTTTGGCAGTATCCTCCAATTGCAGGCAAGAGTATGCCTGGTTGCATGATACCTATGTACTACCGAACAATAATTGGTTGCAGACCTGCGCAACCAGGGTAATCTTCTAAATACATTCATAGTGAAATAACGAGAAGCTATTCCATACTTGTCGACTAAATTAACGGATATCACAAGACCTAGGCAACAACATCCAGTGTAGGCCATGTAATCTAAAAAAAGAGAACCAGGCTCAGTCTTACAAATTACAAGCCACTCCTGAAACGATTCGAATAAACTTCCAATAACTTAAGATTTCTAAAAATATGATAACCATACATTTTTGAAACTAAAAAACTTCAGTGTCATGCACAGGAAGTAACATCCTTACAGTGGCTCTGCTCATCCTTATATTATATTACTGTCCATGTATTAAGTTTACCTTGCTGTAATTACATGGTTGCCAAGCAATTAAATCACAGGCGGTCTTTTTTAGCATGTTAAGTTTTCCAGCAAGGCCAATGAAAGGCCAAGAAAGCAGCACCAGAACAAATAGAAGTTATGGGCTAAAGGTACAACCATGTCAAAACCAGAATAAAATTCCACACAATTAGTTTTCCATGTTACATGTCCGGGGTTTGCTTTCCCCACTAAGGACCACGAACAGGAGAACCCTAAATAGACACGGGTTACCCTAAAAGTTGCTTATGTTTATTAGTAAGCGCTACAAAACTACCTTAAAAAGAAACGCATGGGCGATGCAACAAAAAATTCTTTTAAGACGATTTCGGACTGAGCTGCCGAGTTTGATGGGTACTCGGTTGTCGGGATGCACAGCACTGGGGGAAGGCAAGCACAGCAACTTTTAAATTGCTATCCACCCGCCATTTGGCGATCTCGTTTGCAGTTGCAACATCGGGTCACGCCGCAGGTCACCGCATCAGAGTAGCTAAACAAGCAGGTCGCCGCAGCAGAGTTGACAATCTGCTCCCGCCACAGGCTATCGTCATACTCACACCACAGGCATCTG
>QQSS02196090.1:0-12602 GCA_003687565.2 Craspedacusta sowerbii
ACATACATACATACATACATACATACATACATACATACATACATACATACATACATACATACATACATACGTAAGTACGTACGTGCATACGCAACTGGCTTCTTGAAAAATTGTTTTGCGAATTTATAGGATGGTTTACGCCACCCAATGACGAGGGTTAACCTGGGAAGGATTCTTCTGTAAATCTGAGGATGCTTTAGGATTGGGTATGAGTTTCGGCGCTGTGACTGATGCATTAAAGGTGCTCAATTTTTTAACGCGTGGTTTTTCGAATTATCTTTGTGGTTTTTCGATGAGTAAACAGTTTCGTTTGTTGCGTTATTTTTTATCAACCCTTAACTCCATACTAAGATCCCTCCGCTGGGAAGTTCCGTTACTATGCGCATGTTTCTCGCTGGTTTGTTTTTTGAATGTTATTCGCGTTTTGTTAGAAGTGCAGGTTTGCTAACCTCGGCATTGTGTCGCCGAACAAACGTTCAATTTCGACCTAGGTTTTTATATGTGAAAGTTTGTTTACGCAATCGTGGAGGAGGTGAATGATTATTGCGAGTTGGTCTGTCGTATGCTTTCTAAAGATTGATTTCTATATCAAGCTGATCTTTCTAATGGCGTGCTACCGACTTTTTGCGTGACTTGTGCACGTTATGGCTGCAGAACTGCAGTTATTGAGCTGTTGGCTTTATCATGAACACGGCATATGGAACATTGTAAATACTGCAAACTTAGTTATTTGTTAATGGATTTTAATGTGCATGTCAGCTTACACTTATTGTTGTTGACTAGCTGGTGTTTGCTAGGCTATGGCCTCGGGTTTCTTTAACAGATTTTGCGAGATAATCTGGCGATTGTTTTTATAGTCTGGTCTATGAGAGGAAAAGTTCTCCTGCTTAACTTTCTTAAAAACTCTTATTTGCATGACGTAATGTGTTCGGTATAATCGGCTGTTGTAGCTGATGGCCGATTTGATTATGTCGCGTTTCTTTGTTTAATGCGATGCAGGCATATGTTGCTCTTTCTCTCCCTCGATGTTTTCTTTTTCTTTCGTTCTCTTTCTTCCTCTCTATTTCGCTCTTTTTCTATCTCTCTCCTCTTTCTCTCTTTCTCTCTTTCTCTCTATATCTCTCATTCCCTCCCGCGCTGTCTTCTTCTTCCTCTCTGTAGCGTTTCTGTCTGTCCCTTTCCTGTACACCGCCCCGCACCCAACACACATACTCACACATTTGCCATGAAGTTATAGTTCCTTTCCTAGAAGAAGTATGTGAGGATCGAGAATAGTGGCCTCTGTTTTTTCGAGGAAGATTTTCTTTTGTATTGTTTTTTTTTCGTTTCTATTGTTTGTTAATGTTCTTTTGGGTTTAAGAAAGCCCGTTCTATTTCCAGTAAGAATATTCTTTCCTGGAATCAAATTTTTCTAAATGGCTCTTTTTTCGGGATTAGAAACAAATGAACTTGTATCGTACTTTTCAGATCGGCTTGGTAAAGATGTGACACGTTGTAACTCGCCAAAGAATCAAACACTCTTTGATGTGTTAGGAACAAATTGTTATAACTTAACCTTGCAGCGCGTGTACTTTGTGTTTCTTGCACGCTGCAAGGCACGAGTTTTGCGAACCATGATAACCTTGTTATGTGTACTTAGTTTTTCTAATCGGCTTGTGAGCATGCTTGAGTCTCCTGCAAAAGATGCAGCTGTTTCTGTGGCGAGTACCCGTACAGCAGTGGCTCATAGAAGTGCGCTAGTAATAGTCGTAGCAAATAATACAACTAACTCTTTTCGAGTTGTGAGTTTTTGTGCTCCCATCCTTTCGTTCTCCGTCTCGTGTGGCATCTACTGCCGTGTCTACTCCTGTTCATGTTGCGACATCCTAATGCATGTATGGATATCGCATTGGCGGCTATTTATAAGGTATCGCGCTCGGATGATCTGCTTTTAATAGTATTTTGTTCTCCCTTACCTTAATTTCCTGCTCGCATGACTCATGACGGTGCTGTAGGAAAACTGATTTGCTTGGTTTGGAATGTGCTTAGCGCATGTGTATGCTGGAATTAATGCATGCGATGAGCTACTTGCACTGATTTATAAAAATGGCTATATATATATATATATATATATATATATATATATATATATATATATATATATATTAACTAGAACTTTAAATACATATCATATAGATCAGTGGCTACTTAACGTTCGCACCGTCTATGCTGTAATTAAGGTATGCAATACCGGGACTTGTTTTTTAAGGACCTCCTATCGCGATTTTGGCGTTGTTATATGAGGTTGTCACTGAGTAATAAGGTGCTAGAAAGGGTTGGTCCGTAGATAATAGCCTTTCTTGCCATGTCACCGAGGGGACTCATAAGCAGGCCGCTTGCCTGATTCCTTCATCCTTCATGGCGATCTTTGAAGAAGCGTCTGAAGTGTTCCAAAGCTCCTTAATAGGGCTTAATTTATGAGGAGCGCTATTATAGCGAAACTTGAGATTCGGCGAACCGAAGCAAAGGCAAGGCTAAGGGTCAGCACTTCGCCAGCCTCGACCGGATGTTCCACGCGAGAAATGCCTGGTCAAGTCCATTCTGCACAGAGCGTATCCTTTAAGTAGCGATTGGTGCCTTATTGTGCCGAGCACGGAGCAATTTACGAGCCATGTTTTAAAAGTTATCCTGCACGCCAGATTAATAAGCCCGGAATTTATTCGACTTCGTTGAAAAACTTGTTGCGCATCAGTAGTACTGGAATTGCACGATTATTTATTCTCTATAATTTTGAGAGGAGTGCGCCACCTAAAGGCATTTAAACGAGACCCGATTCAGCCGGTGTTTACGAGACGAAAGATCGGAGATAATATGGGACTAAAGAAAGCGAAGCCAAAGATCGTTAGTCGACACTGCGTTGTGGGCAAATTTCCATGCGGCCAGTAGGAGGCATCTCATATCGAAAATGACCACCCGTCACTGCATCAACGCGTCTACGACAACATTCAATCACTTGCAATCGGTCGACACCTGACTACCCACCAGGTGTCAAGAAATTAGACAATCTACACTCATGATTACTATCGTATGCCGTGAGGTTAGCAACGTACCGTTTGGACGTTACAATAGCGACTAGTGCGATATGACAACTGAGGCGGACAAGATGGGCTGCGACATGGCGTAAGATTTCAACCAATCTCGGGTTGAGAAGCAAATGGTAGCGTAAACATATACAAGTGTCGCTCCAACTGGGAGTGCGTATCACTCGAGATCTTGACGACTACGGATAATCATTCCGATCACTTGATCGCAAGATTTAAGATCAGGAAGATGAGCGAATGCCTGGCATTTTGCGAACAGCGGCTGCTTGACTACGTCTTCTGCTAGGACGTTCTTCCAGCCGAGTGCCTTTTGGCAACAGGGGCAGTGCGATGTCAGTCCATTCAACCTATATGGACGGGGTGAGTCAGGTATTGTCATGTCAAGCGATGATCAAGGACCATCGAGTCAGATCGACTAAACGCTGGCAGCAAACGCTGGATAAGCTTGAAAGCATATTTTCTAAGCGCTCTGCGTGGCACACTAATCAAAAACGCTACTGACACCTTATCTAATTGTATATGCCAATGCCGTTTCGTAAATATTTTTAAAACTTCATAAACATGAACTCAGAAAAGATCGTCGCTGCACCTTTTGATCCCAGGCGCGGATACTCGCAAATGATTTCCCATTCACTCTGACATTAACCTCGCCTTCGTTATGCTACGTAGCCCGGGGAGTTCATGAAACATCCAAGCAATGTGCACAGGAGCACTGCTGCGAAGAACACCAACAAGCAAGTATCAATCGTCATGGCAACAATCTTCCATTCCGTTTTGATCTCTTCCTCTTCATCCATCGAGTCCAACTTCTCCAAAATCAAATCTAGCTTTCCAAGAAGTTTGCATGCCTCGGAATCCCGATCGCGCTGAGCAGAGTCCATTCGGGATGCTCTTAGTAAGGAGCATGCTTTGTTCTCATGCCACAAGAGCTCGACGAATCTTGAGTCATAAAATTGCTTCTTTAAGACCGTCGAGTTAACGCCATAGTTTTCAACACGACTTCCAGAAACGCCTTTGGGAAAGAAGCACTCGATTGGAACGAGGTGTCCAGGCTCGTACTTGTCAGCCTTGCGTGGACGTACTCCCACTTTGTAAGATAGCCAATCCAGAATGAATCTGGGTTTAAATTGAACAAAGATACTCCGTATAGGGAAAAAGCTATCTGAAGCTAATTCACATTTAATATGCGAGTCGCTTGGTTAATAACGATATGTTGATCAGGAGCCCTAGGATACTGGTGTACTAGGCAAGGTTTCTAAAGAAACTGCGCAGTCTCAGCAAGTTGTTTAAGCAATTTCAAAACCTTAGTAGGCCACGTTCAGGTATACTACTATACATTGCTATATTTGACTCAACAGCTATATAAGAACGGCTACAAATGCCAGAAAGAAATAATTGAAGTCAGAATTTGAATGCACTAAATCCTTTTAAATAATCCTTGATAATGGAGCAAGGTAACAGAACTTGAGCATGAAGCAAGTGCATGGGCATCGAATTGTCATGCTGATGATAAGTTTCTAAGTTACCGAACTTCTTCCGATATTTAATCAAATCAAACTAAGAATCCTTGAAATATGCCTTTCTTTATTTTGTAATAGCGAAAACCTTCAGCGGGTTGCAGCTTGCAGGTCTCAGCTGGGCGACTACAGATTGTAAGTTGCGGGCTGGACGAGGATAGTTATTGCTCCTCTGCTCGCGTAACTGCTGACGCTTTGCTTTGGTCCGTTCAATTTGTTTGCTTTGTGAGAGCAGCAGTTGTTTTACTTTACCGGAACGCAAAAAAAAAAAAAATTTGAACCTTACCACTATTTCGCTTTGCATTACAGGCATACCCACCTTCTCATCCAAAATGGCATGGGAGGGTCATTTGGCGATTTGTGATAGAGTCGCATGACATAACAAAGGACGATGATCATAATGACCATCTCCACCATGGATGCGCTAAAGAAGATGCCGACAAGAGGAACCACATCGCTTGTTGCAGGAATGATATCAGCCACGACAAGCATGAATACAGTCATGGCCAACAGCAACGTAATTGCCAGAGAGACGCGTTCACCTAAGTTTAAAAGAGAAACTTCTAGAAAGATCTACGTCAGAAACATCCCATCGTATGGATGCTTCGCGGTAGAAGCCTTCTAACAGATACAAGCTACCTTGAACGCGAAATGGCTTAGCAAGCAAATCGAATTCTTAAGTCAGAGCCCTACGGGGAAGGCTTATTCCCGTAAAAATGTGAAGATCCGTTGAGTAGGAAGCCTACCTGATTCAGCTGGAAGCATGAAGGACAGCATGGTGAGCATGCCGATGACCGTCATGGGAAAGATCAAGTTGCACAAGTAGAAGAGTGATCTGCGGGCAATTATCACCGTGTAGGTCACATCAGGAAATATCTCGGGGCAGCAAAAGTACTTGACTTCATTAAGAGTAGCAGGAACGGCGTGCAGTTGCCACTCCGAGTTTAGAGAGTACTTTCCTACAAAGCACCAAACGTAAATAAAATTATGCTTTGCAACAATCAGAGTCAAATCATGGATCAAAGTGTTTCAATTCGCCAGAAAGTTTACCTCTCCGCCAAATTTAGAAACGTACCTACATCAGCTGTATGCGACTCATTTAACAAATTTAGTCGACCTTGATCGTACGTCCAACTGCCAAACTTTAAAGGACACTTCTGAGTATCAAACGGAAAGTACTTGACATCGATGTCGCACTTGCTCTTCAAAATAATTGGCGCAAGCCATTTGTTCAGACCGGAGTAATGTAGAATCACTCTTGTGTTCAGTCGGTCTAAGTTGCCACCAAATGTTTTATCTTCATCAGCACTTTATGCAGAAAGATAAAGTCCATGTATTAGAACAGGAAGAGTCATGGAGAAACTAGATACGTCAGTCAGTCAGTCAGTCAGTCAGTCAGTCAGTCAGTCAGTCAGTCAGTCAGTCAGTCAGTCAGTCAGTAAGAAATTTCAAAAGAAAGACAATTTTTAAATTTGAATAAACAAACAAATAAATAAATATATTTAATATAAATACTAATAAATCTGTGTGTAGTATATAATAAATAATTAACATATAGCAATATCGAAGAAGGTTGCTTGCTGCCGTTTTATTCGCAAGTTGGTAACACAAGTGAAACTGGTTGCTTCATCTCAGCTTAAACATGGTTAATGACGGAAGGGGTGTTTTGAGGCTATTGATCAGGGAAGTTAAAAGGTTGTTTGTTCGAAAGTCAATTCGACGTAAGAATGAATGAGCTCTATGAATCTTCCCAAATTCTGTATGATATTTTCTTTTTTCCTACGAGCTAGTTTGCTCACCAAGATTGTTCTTAGTTCTAGATCAAATGAAGAAGCAAAAGTTTAAGTATAGCGTCGAGCGATGAAGCGAATATCGCATTTTTTCAACCTTTGAAAATTTGTGAGAACTACAAATCATATTGTAGCTGGCTTGCTTAGCTTCGCACAAACTACTGTTGTCTGTAAACATTACACAACACATTACTTGAATCATTTAATTTATTGCTTGCCTTCTGCACCCAATATGTTCATTGGCTGGGCTCTCTTAACCCTAATTACTCTGTATATAACCTATCGGACTTGACATGTAACCATTGTGGCTAACCATTACTTTCTCGTAGCCCTACCATCTTGACCCCGCATAATCGTAAAATCAGATTTGCATAATTCCCGATCATGATTTCTTCGCTGGCCCTTTAAAAAAGCTTGCAAACTTGAAGAAACGACGCAAAAAAGAAGCTTGAACCAAGATAGGTATTATATATTGAAAGCTGATCAAAAAAATAAGAAGTCGAAAGTAAATAAAGTCAGCAGTAGCAAATAAAAAAAAAAACTGCTTGTTAAGATTGGCTTAAAAATAGATGATCACAATTGAGATCATCAGTAGTTTGCTGCAAACATGAAGCCGCACAGCGAGCCACCACAAACGACTGCTCTGTAAGATGGTATGTTCTCGTTCTTGTGGTTTTACAAACTATTTCACATAATACGTCAGGGATATATTTTGAAATGATACTTATAGCAGCCATATATAGTAAGAGTGAATAACACCTTAGTACTCATATAACTTATGTGATTTGCGATATTATATAACAGCCATATATATGTAAGACTGATAGAGTGAGTGATAAAACCGTCGTACTTGTTATAGAGAACGATATCTGGCAACCAGACAGTCTTCGGAGCCACATTTATTCCAGCTATGCCATTGTATTTTTCTGGATCCCACGAAAGTAGTGGATTCATCCATTTCTAAAGGAAACTCCATGCTGCAGAAAGCTTTCGTAGAAATTGAAAAGACGAGCTCTGCTTCAACCCTATCAATACTAATCACCTATACTCTCTGTACAATCACTTCATCCTCGGTTAGCTCGTACTTACTGGTAATGTCATTGAAAGTATCAAACAGTGTTCTTAAGCTTGAATATTGGCTAAGAATCGAAATGTAAATGCAATTGGTATTCCTAGTGCGTTTACCTGCCGGATCCAGGCACTGATGACAAGAATTTGGTTCTTCTCGTGCTAAAGACAAGGAAAATGCAGAAATCAGGACGCTAGCAAATTATTTTCTTATGTGATATCAGCCGCATCGACGTATTTCTTATAACTCTGCTACCGGAATACAGTGTTCCAGTGATTGTTTATAAGTATGTTATATTGTAGGGAGCAATTGTGGTAGCGTTCTCTTAACCATATTGTTTTCTTCAGCCATGTGGAGTCAACGCTATTAAGCTTGACGGTAGGGTACGTATCGATTAACTCCCTCTGGGTTTTATAACTATCTACCATTCGGTGCGCATGCGCCATCGGACGTTCTAGCGAAAACTGACGACGGGTATCTTTCAAATGCCATACAGAGTCTTGTTGGCACTAAGTTACAATACCAAGTACTTACAACGTCTATGATCTGTGACAAAGTAAGACCAAATGTAACATTGACCGTGTCGCCGTCACGAATGACAGGTCGAACAGCAGGGTTGTAGTTATTGAATAAGTCGGCTATAAGCCTTTCCTCAGCTTTACTTGACAAAGCTAAACAACAAGGAGACGCACAAATACGTGAGGGTTTAAAGACTCTGCAAACAGCAAAACCCTGGTGGAAAAAAAAACACAACTCCCTCTGAAATATGACTATTGGATCATTATTCCAGCAATTTAGTTCTCCTTCAAAGTGTTTCAATAAAAAAAAAGGCTTCATGCACATTAAGTTCTTTGTGTGAAAGACAGAAGAAGTCAAACTGCGCAGTCTTGTGAAGCATTCAACTATTCAAGTAATTGCCTCCCACATTGAACTTACGATTTCAATGACATCTAAAAATCAGGTGTCATCTCGACTCGAACAGGTGTTGGAGCTCTGGGTGGACATGCGAAAGGAAAATGCCTTTCTTTCAAAACTTAATCCTGTTCTTGATTTTACAGTGCGGGTTCTGAAGAAGGCATCCATCCGCCATAAAGCCTGTAAACTTTCATAATATGGGATAAATATGGTAGCCCCCAGATTTGACAATCGATAAACTTTTCATAAAATTTAACTAATATTTTAGGACCCAAGCAAGCCCGCAAAACGAATGAATCGAGATTTCCATACTGTAATGCCTGCAAGTTACAAGTGCTCGCAAGTTGACTACATAAGCCGCAGAGAAATTTGCACAATAAAACTTGAAATAAGGCGGAAAAGAAAACATATTTGAATTTCTATGCACACAATCGTGATTATAGCACTTGTCATCTAAAGGTGTTTCATGCAGTTAGGCTACTCGATTACATACCAAATATTGATAGCATTCAGTCATCAGATGTCATGGTAACCAAAAAATGAACTTAACAAAAGGCATGGAGTGCCAAGAGATTACGCATCGAGAAGATTTGCGAAGGCATTCTTTCATGTCGAAGCCACATGCATGTAGGTTTTTAGTTTTGTTGAGATTGAAATAGTTTTCACAGCTTCTTGGATGATGAAATAAGGAAATTGTGGTAAGAAACTCACCAGTACTTAAAATCGCTGGAAAGATCCAGACCATTACAGAAAGTGAGAGGACCTCTTTAGCTCGACCCGCCATGTCAGCAACTCTCCCATTCTCTTTGGATTCGTACATCCACAATGTAAGAAATATGCTACGCCTTCTGCTTCGCTGTTACCCATGGAGACGATTTTTGATTGAGAGCTTAAAGACAGGTTAACGTTTTATGAAATACAATTGATTCCAGTGAGATCAAAACAGTTGCTGTTTTAGGGATTCCTCGATGATCGGCTGTGAATTGGCAATTAAGTTCTGTGCTTCGACTAGCAAAGGATTTTCAAAGCAAGAACATCTGCCTACTTAAAACCCACTCACACCCAAGAATGTTTTAACATAGCTTGGAGCAGATGGTACATCTCCTCACCAAAAGCATTTGATAGTCTAAAAATTGAGCCAAAACGTTACGAAAACTTTCCAAACCCGAACACATGTGGAATGGATTAAAAATTTCGCGATTTGGCTGGCTACAGTGTTTTGGGACGGTGGCAAAACTTTAAAAGCATGTAACAAGGTTCATCCGGAGATTTAGGATTAAAAAACATGTATGCATCAGTCGCTCTTAGCCATCGGAGTGGTATAGCATCGGAATGCCACGATCGACAACACCGATTCCAATGTCAATGACGTAGACTGTGGTGTTCCTCAAGGATCTGTACTTGGACCTTTACTGTTCTTACTATAACTAAATGAGTTCCATAGGTGCATCTTCACTGGCATGGTGCAGCATTTTGTTCATGATACCACCATTTTACACAGGAGTAGATCATTTAAAAAAATGAAACTGACAATGACTGGCGAGATTTCTAGAATATACGATAGGCTATGTGCGAATACGTTGTCAATAAATGAAGGTAAAACTGAGGCAATTCTGTTTCGGCCGCGGAGTAAACGATGTTGCACAAGATTCACTTTAAAAATGAAGTCAAAAAAAATTTCATGTCTGAACTCTTTTATCAACATAGAATACTAAAAATAAAAGGTGCAATTAAGCTCGATTCGTGCCTGTTCATGCATGACTGGGCTAATCACAAACTACGTAGAGCATTTGATGACTTCTTTTGCTTAAGACCACCAAACTCGATCACTCGAGCCGGTGTCCTACCTAAGATAACATTACCACACAGACGTACTGAGAAGTATGGGAGTAAAAATGTAAAATACTTTGGTGCTGTCACTTACAACAACCTGTAAATGTCAAAACATCCAATTCAAAATCGACCTTCAAAAAGGAAATTGCGACTTCATTTTTGTCCTCGTATATATATAGCTTGTCTGCGCTCTTGTTTTGCTTGAGATTTCTCTTGTTAGTTTGTCTGTCTCTCTTTCTCTCTTTATTGAACGTGCTATCCAGCACTGGTGTGGTCTTTGCGTTATTGGTTTTATGTTTCATTGTCTCATTCTTGGATGGGTGTAAATATTGGTTTATTACCATAAGGTGATTGTTTGGCTCTAAGTTGAATAATACTTATCAACTTAAGAGTGACTTTTTGAATATATGTTGCTGATGTTGTTTAAGCGATCTATCTTTATATTCAAGCAAGTCTTTGTGTTGCACGCTTATTTTGGGTAATGGCTTACTTTTATATCTCTGTTTTTCGATGAATTGCAACTAACATACAAATTGACTTCGTTACTTAACCAGCGTAAGAGTTTCACTAGACATAGCCTATTCTATATGGTTATTAATAGAGCTCATGATAGCGTGGCAACCTCAATCTGATTAGCTTCGGCTAAGAGGATGCCTTCCCCATAATAAATGTGTAGCCCATAATAAGTTTGCGTCATACGAAGTGGTGATTTATATTTTAACCTTCTCTACTTTATTTTTGTGTGAATGTGAATGGTGTAATTAACTTAACTGTTGCCTTCTTTTTTACGCATTTATTGAGAGAGTAAATTGTTGTTGTTGTGTTTGTTTGTTTTGGAAATATAATTTTCTACGGGAAAGAAGATCCTAAGGGCCAGAAGATGTCAACTATGCGATTCCACATTTGAAACACTTACGGACGAACACCGATTTTTGTGAAAAGCTACAGCTTGATCCGAATCAAAATTATTTATCAAGAGTCTAAGCCCAGACAAAAGAGCTTCTTCAATTGGGCTGTGTGGACATCCGAATCAAAATTATTTATCAAGAGTCTAAGCCCAGACAAAAGAGCTTCTTCAATTGGGCTGTGTGGACAAGCAAGAAGCTTGTATGATGACTAGAAGCTCTCGCACCCGGCTTTTTTATGGGCTCCCAAAGATCCAAAAGTACTTCGGAGAATCGCCTCAATTAAGGCCTATTTTCAGTGGATTTGAGTCATGCACTGTATAAATTTTAAAAGTTCATAGATTCATTATTGAAGACAATTGCACAAGGAGCGCCATCGTTCATTAGAGACACGACCGATTTCGTATGCAAGTTGCAAGATCCACTGCCAGAAACCGTGAACCCTGCAAATTTGTGGATTGTCACAATGGATGTAATTTCCTTGTTTCCCAATATTAGCCGCGAAGACGTTATCTCAGCATGCCAAAACTTTTGACAAATGCGTCACGATAAAAACCATTCCCACTACCATGGTCACCTCACTAATAGAGACAGCCTAACAAGCAACAGTATGCTTTTTGATAACAGTTTGTTCCTTCAGATTCGGGGCACAGCTATGAGCACCCCATTTGCTGTTAACTACGAAAACGACTTATATGCGGAAATTTGAGTCGAGATTACTTAATACCTATCGGGAAATTTTTGAGAAGTCACCCTTACGACGACATATTTTTGCTTGGGAAGCAACTAAGGACAGCCTGGACCATTTTCTTCATTTTTGCGACGAGTAAATTTTCCCTCGACCATAAAATTCACCACCACCACATCCCAGTCCGAAGCAATCTTCTTGGACGTAAAAGTTAAGTTGGACGGAAGAAGATTTATCACGGACCTCTACTCTAAGCCAACTTCTGCGCATGTCTACTTAAATTCAAAAAGCAATCACCTACAAGCAATCGTCAAATCTATTCCATATTTGCATCGAACGAGGATTCAGAGAATTCGTAGCAACATAACGCATCAAATAAGGAAGATGTGCTTTAAAAAAAACACACACACAAAAGGCGAACACCACGAAGGAGGAGAAACGTGCATTTGTCCTAACCTGGCATCAAACACAAACAAAACAAAAAGTTTGGAAGATCCTGTTATACCGCTGGCGGCACATGTTGATAGCAGGGCGTTGTAAATGTTGCGGAATGCCGCAAGCATGAACTCATCTACGTGGGATACACTAGTAAAAAACTGAACCATCGTTTTGATGACCATCGCTCAGATGTTTTGCACCACCCTGGTCGAACTGAATGTGCAAACCACTTTGCTAACAGCAGACATTATAGTTTTAATACGAACTTGCGTGTAACGATCCTGCGGTGTGGAAGTAGTAGTAGTAGTAGTAGTAGTAGTAGTAGTAGTAGTAGTAGTAGTAGTAGTAGTAGTAGTAGTAGTAGTAG
>QQSS02196101.1:0-12601 GCA_003687565.2 Craspedacusta sowerbii
ATCTATCTATCTATCTATCTATCTATCTATCTATCTATCTATCTATCTATCTATCTATCTATCTATCTAGCTAGCTATCTATCTATCTTTTCAATCCATCCATCCATTCCTATCCATATACATGTATACATATGCAAACTTGATTAAGCGTTATTTCTCTCTTGTGTATGTCGTTGTTCCTCTCTCGCAATAACTCTCATCCGCTACACGGCTATGGGATTGTATTCCTCGAGTACTGGAGTCGCCTCTGCTAAGTCTTAGAGGCGCTACGGGATGTCTCATGAACATGTTTAGCTGGGCCCCCACCTTTTGTTTGTGCAAAGTAAATGTGCTGCCAAGCACCAGTGCATTGTCTTGCTAGGTTTCTATGGGCCTTGGATAGTCAGTCACAGCTCGCTGTGCTAGCTTACTTTCGCCTGGTTTTTGCTTTCCTGGTCTGCAGCATGTCAGGCTTGTGCTAGCTCACAATAAAACTTGCATGTATTGCGACGAGTTGTCATATCTCAGTGACATATTCCTCGGTTTTGAAATTAAATTTAACAACAAGTGACGTTGCTTTCGCTCCCTCTCCTCCAAGCACTCCCACACCACACCACACCACACCACAACCCACACACAACACATTCTTGCATTTAAAAAAACGGTTATTGATTTATGATCCTACTCTTCCAAGCTGTTCTTTTATGTTTAGAAAACAAGTCTATAGAAAGTTTTTCCTAAAACATGTTATGCTAAGCGATAGCTTGTTTGCTTATTCTTGCTGCTCACGCTAGAAGTCTTTGTCGTCCTAACTAGTTGATATGCTAATTGCATAGCAATGTACCCATAAAGTAAGTTATCCCAACTGGAGATGAAAACATTCTGTTTAGCTTGCCGATCATAAGATTTGTTTATTAATCTATCTTTAACAAGCACCAGCCTTCAAATGACTGTTCTACATTTCCACGGCGATTTTAATGTCCTCGTTTCGTGGTTCGAGCAATCTGTCCGAATGTAGTAAACTTACTAACTTACGGACATATAATTCTCGTCATACACTTCTTTTGCTTCAATGTGGCGGTAACAAAACAAGAGCCAAGAGCTGTGGTCAACGTTTGATCCTGTCAAGTGAGTCACATAATCTGCTATTACATATTGCTCGGTTTTAGATGTCCGTGCTACTGACATTTCTGGAACCGAATAAACGTTACATAGCATAGAGAAGAGGCACATGACAATTATCAGAGAGTACTGGTACAGGTCATAATCATTCTCTTACCTGTACCTGTTTCTAATGAGCCATATTTTGGAGCAATGACTGGCATACTTAACAGAACAATGCACCAGGCTAAGTATAAGATAAATAAAATTTGAACCTTGATCAAAATTTTAACCTTTAAAACTATGTTCCATAATTATCAAGTTATAAAATCTTTATGAACATGTTATACATTATATATATATATATAACATTTATATATATACCATATTTTCCACACCATTTGCCGCACCGTATTAAAACTTGCGTGTCAAAACCTACAGTCGACTAAATATGAACGGTACCGGAAGCAAACTGAGTTTAGTTTAACTTCTTCTTTTCTACTTTTTTACAATGCACCGCATTATTTCTAATCAATGTTCTTCCATAAATCCGCCATAGTTTTCGTCTTCTGCTTCTGAAGTGAAAGTTGGGCTATGTCTTTCTCATCATTGTCGGACTCCGTATCGTTGCCAGTTGGCCGATCAACAATGATGGCGGATGTCTCGAAGCCTCCGACGGCTCTAAGTGCAAGCACTTTGCATTCACGTACGACGGCTCAGCACGCCTGGTGCTGCTTTGTAGCGATAGCGAAGGTTTGTTTGCGGTCTGTGATCCATCTGCGGAAGAATAATTTTAGAAGGATGGGATGAATAGAAACTGGGCACGACAAAGCACAAAGTGTTACGGCATGGCTAGGTGGGCTTGTTAGCCTCTGAAATTGGCCACCCCGCGTCCCACTACGTTCTTCCACTTCCTCTACCTTAGGAAAATAGCCACGCGATTCGAAACTGACGGTATGTGGGTGTCACGCTGTATTGACGCTATTGATCTGACTAAGCGTGACTCATGCGGGCTGCGACGCGCAGTGCGCCAACGCTTTTGCTCTCGGTAAAACATTCTGCCTGCATATAAAAAGTTGGTTGGTTGGTTAGTGAAGAGCAAGGAGTTTCCCCGGATGCGCAGTCTATCGATCGTCGGTGACAAAAAATGAGACCAGTTGGATGTTGGTTGAGCCTCTCAAGGAGCTAAAGAGCTCGTTACGTGCCCTCAAAGGGAGGCTCGGACGACTGGTCGATGCTCCAAAGATCGGGAAGCTGACATCGCACTGTCCCCTGTTACCAGAAGACACTCTTCGTGAGGACCTTCCCAGCGGATGACGAAGTCGTACTGTTGCTGGTTTGGTCTTCTTCGGAGATTCCCCAAACAGGGTAGCCACAAAAATTTTTCACGTACCCTGTTTGCCCACCGACCGCCTTGTCGAGGCTCTCCTAGTTGGTCGGCATATAAATAGGGTGATGCACAACCGTCTTAGCAGTCTTCTAGGATCGCCGAGATTCTAATGTAGTTTTCAGTGGACGTCAATCGTCCAGGTGCATATCCGAGGTGTTGAAGGAGGTCATCATGTCTTTATAAACATCATATACCTGTTACTTATTGTGGACGTGCGAATATAGCCATAGCCGCAGTTATATTGTGTGCAAGTCAGTTAATTTTATTTAATGATTGAAAGCTATTTCATGTCACGATTCAATTTTAGCTTACGGTGGACTCGCTGATGTGGAGGTAGATTAAGGTTTCCAAATCGGTAGCGGAAGAAGTAACGCGTTATTACTTTCCCTAAGCGGCTAAAATCGATTATCGTCATAAACCTCCCATCCTTAATACACAGCGTTCGGATATAATGCAAAATAAGAGCTGAATTGGAGAATCCCAGCAGGAATTGCAAAGCATTACAGCAGAATACGGTACTGGCTCGTAGTTCCTAAATCAGAGAACGTGTACTCAAACTCGAGCTCAACTGAAATCAAGATAAAATTCTTTGCAGTAGATCAATCTAAAAAATCAAAGAATGTTGGCAAAAACTCTATTAAAAATAAACGCGAACCAACCCAAAAGTGTCAGGCCGCGAAGCAACATAGAAATAAATATATACGAAGAAAGTTGTCATCAGTAATCAAAGCTACGATTGCACCTTAAACGCCGCTTGATCAAACTCCATACGTCGTGTTGGCAAAGAGAGTTTGTGCAAAACAACTCATGCGAGTACTGTCTTTGGCAGAATAGAATTTGAAGATATGGTTGAATGCGTCAGGTAACTTATTATTATGCCAGTCATGCACAAAAAGCCATAAAATGATACCAATTACGCCCGCCAACTTTAAGATACCAAGTTTCAAGAGCAACGCAGATGTAGGCTCTCTGATATCGGATAAAGTCATTATTCCTATGGCTTGATCATGCAAGTTTACTATTTGATTTGATTCAGTTTTGCGTGCCAAGTCTCCCATGCAACATCCCACAGCCGCAAGGTATTTGCAAATGAAACTAATGGTAATAAAGTGGTACGAGAGTGCTAGCATCAACGAAATGGCCTATTTTCAGGATGGAACTATTCGCCAGGGACAGCTTTTGGATAGTGATCTCTCCACGTAAATTGCGAGTCTAAAATAATGCCAAGCTACTTGAATTTACTTAAAAGTGATATTTCGTTGTTTTGATCTTCAATGTCATTTTTGTAATATCCTAATAACTGAAGTAAGGTCTTGAGGGCCATAGTACTTTCAACACAAAAACAAGAATGAAAAAGGCTAACCTTCTCATTTTTTGCATACATTTCGACTGATTTCGACAAAAGGAAGCAACTGCGACAGAATAAGGCAATACTACGCATATGCAGTCACCTAGTACCAATATCGGTCAATGTTGCCACCATGGATTAATCCAATGCAAATGGCGCATGATTGATTCGGCTCAGCTATTTGGATTTTGCGACGTAAGCAACTTTGCATACGGGGCAGTTTTAGATGTTTGCACAGTTCTGGGAGATGATGAAATAGATGTTAAAATTCTCATAGCCAGGTCAAAAATAGCACCCATAAAGGAACAAAACCATACCAAAGCTTGAACTTTTAAGTTGGTTGCTGTTGGCCCGACTGGTAAAGTTAGCGCGTGGCGTTCTGCAAACAGTCTTTGAATTGACAATGAGATTTATTTATCCGACTCAAATACTGCGTTGTGTTGGGTAAACAACATAAATCAGCAATATAAGCAATATGTCGAGACCCGAGCGGTAGAGATTCGTAGTGTTACTCCTCCATCGTCTTGGGGATATGTGCCGGGAGAGTGCAATCCTGCAGATATAATATCACGAGAGTGTACTGCAGTAAAATTGAAAATTAACACATGGTTTGAGGATCCAAAGTGGGTGAAATTGTCAATGAAGACATGGCTCATTAGTTTTCCTGAAATTGCTGTCTCACCTGAGGGCTCAGTGGAGATAAGTGGTATAAGAAAATTTAAAGATTGCGTAAGTTTAGCGGTTGTAGTTTTGGATATCTCAGCTGTAATTTCCTCTTCTACATGCGAAAGCTCCAGACAACTGTTCAAGGTCACTGCCTGTGTACGCAGATTTATTGAAAATATCGAAGGTCTTAGAGAATGTGGAGCTTTGAGATTTGATGATCGTTGCGTGGAAGAAGTGGAAGGAGCTGAGCGGTCCTGGTTGTTATGATTAAAGAGAGGCATAGAAACTGACGGTAGTTTAAACCACTTAGAAACCCACTTGAATCTATTTCGAGATGAATTAGGAGTACTTAGATACCGCAGTCGACTTGAAAACTCCGACTTGGTAGAAACACAAAAATTTCCTGTAATATGGCCAAGGAAAAATAATCTGAACGAACTTAAAATCATGGATGCGTATTGTCGCGCGTTGCATATGGGTTCCAACAGCACCATAGCCCTTGTAAGGACAAAATTTCGGGTCCCAGTTGGAACAGTTGGTTCTTCAGCTTTTACTTCATTGCATTGTTTGAATGAGACTTAATGGGAAAGCCTATCCTCCTCAGCCAGTGCCACTTCTTCCCAAATTTCGTTTCGAATTGTGTTTTAATAGCCATTTTCGTTACCAGGTTTTGTCTTTCCTGGTTCCTTGTATATCAAAACCAACGAAGCACAAAATCCTTCTTCAAAGGTTTAGTTTTTACTACAGACGTGTTCTGCATCACGGGCAATTCATCTAAAGCTTGTGCCGGATATGACGTCGAGCAGTTCTGTTCGTGCCCTTCGCAGATACATCGCGCGTCTCGGGATCCCGAAACTTATCTTCAGCGACAATGCCAAAACCTTTAACGCAGCGGAGGGAGACTTAAACATTGGCACTAGACCGATACAATTCGACGGAGGCTTCACGGACAAGAGGTGTGTTTGAACGGATGATTGGATTGACGAAGCAAAGTTTGAAAAATGTGTTTGGAAAGCCTGTGTAACTTACGAAAAACTTGAGACTACACTTGTGGAGGTCGCGAGCATTGTAAACGATCGGCCTACAAGCCATATTGATACAACTGATACGCTGGAGGCTCTAACTCCGAATCATCTTTTACATGTGCGACGACTGGCAGCTTGGTAGATGAAGTTTTAAGTGTGATTATGTTGGTTGTAAGCTAGCAATACTTATATTGCTGAGTTTAATTGAACAGGAAAAGGAAGTCGCAGAATGAGTATTCATTAGAGTTGTGCCATTGGTTTAAGAGTGTAACGACAGTTAGTTCTAGTATTAGCGTGGGCGATGATGTCCTGGTTGTTGTCCAGAGTTTCGAGAACTATGTGGCCGCTAGCTCATGTTGAGAGTTTCATTGTTGGTGGGACTTTAACATGGATCAAGTAATTTGAAATCTACATTAGTGGAGCGACCAATACAGAAACTTTACCCCTAGAGTCTAAGCCAGTTAAGCACTCTGGAGAAACTGGCCCTGGGCTGACTGAAGGGTGAGCGAAGGTTGCACTTCTCGGGGAATTAGCGCAAGAATGAGTAGCACCTTCACCTTCAACCGATGCGGAAGACGTTCAAAATGAGGCAGGTCGCTCAACGTGTGCTGCAGCAGCTACAGCCGATTTTATGCAAAGACACAACAACTATGAAATGAAGTGGTGGTCTGATGGTGCGATGCACCGGTTACGGACGCATTTCTGTTTGATCTGAGCGAATGACGTCACTATTTCGAAAAAAAGCGACGTTCGCGCCGTTGATGTCGCCTATGAATGGCAAAAAATAAGTATATTGATGCCGATGAGCTGGTATTTCAGTGAGATGTTATGGGGCGAAGTCTGTTTCTGTGATGGCATCCGAGTACTCAAGTGTCAAAACAGTCATAATGCCGTGTACATAAAGTTGACTTGACTTTGAGCTCTTGAGCTATTTAAATGTCATATAGTTCATCAATTTTTTGAGGCGCAAAGAAGCTTGCAAAGACGAGAAGAGGCGCAATCTTTAGGGCAGCAGTGTGGCTGAGCGGAAGACATGGTGGCAGTTCGGAATGGGAGATGCAAGTCATTTCCGACTAAAGCGGCTTTGAAGAGAGCCGAAAGGAATCCATTTGTAAATATTTGCGTTTTAAATTAGTAGTGAATGCAAGCACAGCGGGGAAAGGTCACAAGACGAAGGTAGGCTTTATCTTCTTGTGTGAATCTTGGGTTGGGTCTTGGACGTCCCTTATAGGCACTCAAGACTCAAGATGTATTTTCTCAGTAAATGCAAATAAAACCTGCCGATAAATATATGACTTCCAAATGTTTGCAATATGAGAAGGAGGCGTCCTCCTAGCCGAGGCTAGTCAGATTGAAGACGCCACCCAATTGGGACTGAGGAACTCGGAGTGTAGTTGGGTAATAGGTAGGGGAGTTTTTTGCGTGCCGCTCGATAAGTACGTAGATTCACGAATTAATATAGAATCTTGTCATGGGTTGTGTGACAACTGCGGCTTTCTGAGGACGATCCCTAAGATCCTTTACGCGCGAAGGAAAATGTTCTTGCCATACCCTGAAAACTACACTTCCGCTCTACTTACCTTTTGGTAAATAAATATTTGGTCGTGGCGGAGCCTGGGACGCTAAAAGACATATACTAACATGCTAGGTGCGTCGATCGCGGAAAAAAAAAATGACCGAATGCCAGGCCGCTAACCCCGTACATGATACACCTAGATGTTAGATGTTAGAAATTAGATAAAGGTCCAACGGATTTTTAGCGAAAACTAAAGGAGGCCATGTTTATTCAATTGATGAAACCTAGCCTTAACGCCTAACTTAACCATCTAGCGCTTACTCTATCTAGATACTTATTCAGCCTTCGTCTAATTCTTACCTCACTCTCGTCTCACTATTTGCGCGCGCTTGCGTACAGTTGGTTGATTTTTTCTGATTGAGTATACCCTGTGAAACCCCTTCTGGAATTGTTTATCGCTTGCTATGTAAGCATTTTGCAGCGTCAATTATTGACCGATGGGTGTATTCACACCTTGTCAAGTATTCGCAAATTTTACGAAGTCGTTGACATGATCGATGCTGATCGAAACATGTCCAGCAAACGTAAACGAGTTGTTTTTGTTCTGAAAGCGATTTTTGAAGGATTACTCGTCATTCAGGAATCTGAATTTGAATGGCAATTCAGTGGCACCAAAATAAACTTGGTACGCAATTCCATTGGTTGCAGTTTCTGTCTGGAGGACAATCTTCAGGTTTTGGGCAATTGCACTGTTCATTGTAGTTTCATTCGATGACGTAGATTCTAGCACGTTTTTATTGCGGCCCATGATGGACTTGATGTTCGGCACGCAGCTGTAGCACAGCTTTAGTGCTTTTGTTGAAATTCTATAATACCTGTGCTCTTCGAGGAAGTGTCTGCTTCTAACATAGCCGGATATGACAGCCGGTCGGGACTTTTTAGAACAGATTCTCCAAGTGAAGGCGTCAGCTTACAGTCCCTAACGTAAGCACACAAGAACGTACGAAAGCAAGAGTTTCTTTCTAGAAACATAAGTTATTATACGCCTTTAGGTAACAAAAGAAACGTAAAGGTGATTAACCGCGCTTACTTCTACTTGGAAATAACACGAAGTAAAGTTTTAAAAACATTTCATACATAATGCAAGACAATACCATTTAAAGCACGTCCAAATAAAATATAACTTCAACATGTTTAATCCTAAACCGTAACTTATCCAACGACAGCTTCAGCGAGTAAGCGCCATCGTCTAATAAGCGACGACCGAAAATAAGAAGCTATTTTAAAATTTACACGAGTCTTAAACAAAAGAACACAATTTCAAATTTCTGCTAAAAAACATACAATATACTACAACTTAAATCAACCAAGATGACGCAGATCTAGCATCTGTGAAGTATCACCAAATATTAGACAGTGGTGCACAGTTAAAAATTCAAACAGAAAACTCCTATGCGTATAGCAGTGTATTTGGCCACATCTAAGTTCTTTCCCTATTCAGTTAGCCAAGAATAAATGTGATGAATCATCTCACAAAAATCTCTGGGTTAAAAAAAAAACACAAGATGAATATAAAAATACAATAAAGCTCGCTACTACGCACAACCAGAGGAGCACATTCCAATTGCCGTTAATCACAAAGGGCCTTCTACAACCTAAATTCGTTTGCAACAGGATTTCTTTAAATCTCGCAAGCATACAACATTTATTTTATCTAATGTTGAGAGGGCTTTTCAAAACTAGCAACACAAGACTTTAAAACATACGAATCAGGCTGGAAGTTAATTAATATGTTAAGAGTAAAATTGGCTATCTAAGATAAAGAAGACATCCTTAAGAGATGGGGTGTCTGGTACTCCTAAAACCTTTCAATTGTTAACTATTAAATGCAAGAAAGACGACTTTATTTTCAGATAATAACAGTAAATTCTATCAATTATGAAAAAACTATCAAATTATCACTTAAACTTCACAATTAACTTGCAGGCTTGATTCCCAGTCAAAAGCTAACAAAATCAATATGAAAAAGCTGATCATGCACAGTCTCAATCTAAAACAAAGTAACTAAAACACCATTGTTACACCTGGGCTTTACCATCAAATCCTTGCTTTCTCTCTGCTACCACACAAGCGAGGGGGCCGCAGTTGGATCACCACTAGGATGAACTTTATGAAAACGATTCTCAAAATAACATACACCTGTAATGGCAGCATATCCAAGTAACACAAATGCTATCTTCAATGGCTTCTTGTCATCTTCTATATTTAACTCGTGTGGTAAAACTTCAAAGAAGGTCACATATAGAAATGTGCCAGATGCTATTCCTTGAAGTATGCCAGAAAAAAATAGGCGTACTCTAAGATCAGTGTCCAGCACTGCAATACCAAGCCCAACACCAATAGGAGTCATCGCAGCAAATATAAGAATGCATATCACTACTGCCTTGGAATGGAGATCACCATCAACTAATTGCACCCCAACTGAAAATGCAATTATACTTTTGTGTATAAATAATGCAAAAAAGATTTGCAACAGGGTAGAAACCTTTGTTATGAGACCAGCAGCCAGGCCTTCAAAGAGGGAATGAAGAGATATTGCAAGAACAAGAACATATGCTCTAAAACTTGAATGTACAAGGGAATTCATGGATGCCAAACTCTTTGTTCGTTGCATTTGCTTAACACCCACTACCAACTCATCATTAAACTGTTCGCTTCGTTCCAGCATATTTTGTACATCACTATCCATGCATGATTGTGACATTTCTCGCACAATGGCGTCCCCAACCGAAACATGCTTTTGGTCTGGGCCACGGTGAGACTTGTGATGACTATCCTCATCCTCAATCTCTTGGTCATCATCAGAAATGGGGAGGAGCAGGGCATGTGAATGATCATGGACATGCTCAGGACCAGGACCAGATGTAGAGCCACTCACACTCTGGAAACTTTTGCTGTGCTCTCGATGTTTGTGAAATAGGTCTCCGCAGCATGAATGAACAAACGTTTCAATTATTAACATTAGTATAAATCCAAACCCAATAAAGAAATCACCAATGGGAAATTCTGTTTCAATATCTACCGAAAGCAATGCTGCAGTCATTTCTTCCTTGACCATAGGAAAGAGGTCCAGTACAACAGTACTGAAGAAAACCCCGCCTGCAAAGCAGTTTGCCAAGCTGATTAGGAGCTGACGAAAGGGAGAACGAGGCTCATATCGACCATCTGCTGTAACACTTCGAGAAAGTTTCAAGGGAACAACACCAAATATGATAGTCAATAAGAACATCAGCACTGTTCCGATAAGTTTTATTGCCCAGTGCGGAAAATCACTTAGTGACTTCATTGTATATTAGGAAGAACTATAAGAAACACAAAACTAAAACAAGATCCATGCACCAATACCGACAGTACACTATCCGTAACAGTTTGCAATAAACTAAACGACATAAAGAACTAGATAGGCAGTGCATCTTCAGTAGCTAAAAACAAACCTATCGGTAGACAAGAGAATTTCCTAATACTATAATATCGCATCGAGTTAAAATGTTCTAAATAACAGCTAAGATTCAGAGCTGAAACACCGATGTATCGGTAAATGCCTGTTGGTGGTACGTTGTAATGGTTAACGTGACTACTTTCAAATCAATGTTAACAGCACACACAGGGACAAAACATGAGATCCGCTTTAGAAATTACTTTTTTTCTATCTCCATGAGGCGGTCCAGGAAATTAGACAACGAAGATAAGATGAAGCTTCCGTTCTAATGCATGATCTTCATGGAATTTTACTTTTACCAAGTTGCGTGAAAGAGCAACAAAAGCACATATTGCTAGCGAACTGCCTAAAAAACGCCACTCCGATCTACGCAAATATCAGCCAAAATGCAAACTAAAATATTCCATGGACTTCTTTCATATTTCAAGCAAAATCATACGACTAAGTTGCCCTGCGAGCGAAGTACACGACCATATGATCCCGATCGAAACGTAACGGACGAGCGTGGGTCACGGAGCATAATGGAAGAACAGCTCCAGTTTCGTTTCAAAAAGTCGCTCGATGCAAGAGGCTGCATGGAATATTGCGCAGTCGAAAAATGGAAGTCCGCAATCATTGGCTGAGGTGTGACAGTAAAGTAACAGGGAGGGAACCCGGATAGGAAGCTTGCTATCACTAGTTGCGTCATTTGGAGACTATCAACGCGAAAATTTATTTTACCATCGCTACTAGAATGGATGCTTTGTCCATAGGTGAGGAGTTTTGAAGTTATCCTGAACTTGAAGTGACTATAAGTACGTATAAAATTTTTTTATTCAGTTGAAAAGACGAAAGGACAGCTTTGTCCCCCCAGAAGAGAGTATGTGGAAAGGTTCTCGGCGTGTTATGGGACACAAAGCATGATCAGTCTGTTTTCAGGTTTAAACAAGTTCTAAAAATTCCGATAGAAGTTCGATTTTCTAAGCGTTGTGTGCTGCCAATTATTGCTAGGTGTTTTCTTTGTATTGTTATTCTATTTGCAATAGCTTACATCTGAAGTAAGTTTGGGGTGCCAAGGTTAAGGTAGTTAGGGAAGCACGTGGTACAATTTAGAGAAAGCGTTGAAGGGCTGCTTTCATCTACGGGTTAGACTTTGTGGGCCCTATATCTGTTCGTGCAAAAGATAGTAGCAGTTCGTTGTCTATAAAAACTTTGATTCTGCTGTACATTTGCGCAGCCGCGCGCCAAGTTCATTTGGAATCGGTCGCCGATTTGACTTCGGTCAGTTTGGTGGGTGGCTTAATTCGTTCTTCCAGTTTTTTTTTTTGCGACAACGCGAAGACGGTGAAGTCTGTGGAAGCAAAACAATTTTTCTTATGAAAATTAGGGTAGGAGAAGTCGTACTCGTGCACGACCTCGGGCCGCGGATCTTATGGAGACTAACTAAGGTTGCGGATTTGATAGTTAATCAGGATGAACTCGCATTGGTGAGGTACTAAAGTGCGTTTGGGAGTGAAGCGGGAGGGGCGTGGTGCGAGCGTGATGGTGAAGCTAACCCCTTGAATTCCGCTCAGGAGGGGAGGAGGCGGTTTGGGACCTAGAGCCAGGTGATGGGAGATCTGCTGGGCCTAGTGCCTGTGATGGGAAAACCTCATCCGGGAAACAGAACGGGGGGGGCCACTTTGACCTCTACAAAACATGTTTTGGAAAGGTTCGAGAAAGACTTAAATCTAGCCACGTCGCGGGCTTGCAAAATTCTTTGGAAATGAAAACGCGCTGTCGTTCAAGACAGTGACTTTGTTTGTAACTACAGGGAGCAAATTTGAGCCCTTTTAGATTGAATTGGTCAAGTGAAGGCGACGAAGAAAGGGAGGGCCGATCGAGGCGACTGCGCTGGAGTGAAGGTCCTGGCAAAAATGTCGCAAGTCAATTTGTCACGTCAAGGCCAATAACGTCGGATTTGAAATGAAGTTGACTCATTTCAATGGCAGTGTTGCAAATATGAAGAATCTGCCTTCGATATGATGTGATGATGATGATGATGATGATGATGATGATGATGATGATGATGATGATGATGATGATGATGATGATGATG
>QQSS02196112.1:0-12601 GCA_003687565.2 Craspedacusta sowerbii
AGTAGTAGTAGTAGTAGTAGTAGTAGTAGTAGTAGTAGTAGTAGTAGTAGTAGTAGTAGTAGTAGTAGTAGCAGTACAAGTGGTAGTAGAAGTAGTATAGGTGGTAGTTGTGCTTGTGGTGGTGGTTTTCAAGGAATAGTAGTGGTAATTGAAGCGCCTGCAACGGCTGCACAATGCGCTAGCGTATTCCGAGCAGTTGTGCATAGCAAGGGTACATTTACTCTTTCTTAACGGCAGTAACAATGCCCCTTCGATTGTCTTTATAGATGCGCCGCTTAGAGAACATTTACGGTCCTGGAATGAGACGCGCCTTGTTAATTCTGCTAATCTCTTTTTCCTGGTAAAAGGTCAATGACGATTTTTCATTTGAAAGCAAGGACTAACAAAAATCCTCGCTTACTTAGTTCATAGAGACGAGAATCAACATCGGTTGTGACGTACAGGGTTTAAATCGATTGGGAGTAAAGTCTTAGTCAAAGGTTGCCCTTAGCCCAGAAGACTAAGCATTGAAAATTAGTGCAAGTCTTATGATGTTCTCAAAACGTCATCAAAAATTTGATTTTCTGGCACGATACTACAAGCGCTTGGCAATTCATCGCTAAACACTTTCATTGTTTTCTTGAGATGTTCCTCGGCATGGCGGGGGATCCATTCGCATCTAAGGAGGTGGTGCTAACTGAACACGCTTACCACGCCCTTATTTTGCACTAAGGGTGTCGCCAAAGGTGCAGGCGCAATCTTTGAAGCAGATGGCAAATCCTTATATAAACCACTGCTTTCTAGATCTGCTATACAGTTCATCAGCGAAGTAACGTCGAGGCAAGTCGAAGTTGAGTGAGCGATAATTTGATATCAGTATTTTCATTATTTCAGTTTTACCTAGAAACTCGCTCAACTATTGATATTTCTAATATTTAGAATCTGAAAAACAGATTCTTTATAACGTTTCTAATACAGATGCGTATTGTTGCAAGCTAAATAAATAGCTGAGCTTTGACAGAATGAGATATGATGAAAAGCGTTGTGCTAGCAAATGCTGGTCTGCAACATGACATCGCTTTTTGATCGCGAAAGATGACCTTTGCGACCGTAGGAAAATCTCATCTCTCGCATGCATCGTTTGCACGTGAGATTATTGAATCTTGTTCTATACGTCTATCTATTATAGCGAAAACTAGCGCATACATACGAACTTTTTTATTTTCAGACGTTTCGGCTAACGCTGCAGCCATCTTCAGTGATCATATCTATATCTAAAATTTTTAGATAAATATTTAATAGATAATATAATAGATAATAGATAAATGTTCGTATGTATGCGCTAGTTTTTGCTATCAAAGTCTTTCCGACAAGGTCTATCTATTAACTAAGTTTATTATATCCTTCCTTCACTTTGGTTGCATTCTGCCACTAAAAATTATAGCGTGCTCATGTAAAACTTCAATTACAAATTCTATATATCCTGCCTAGCTTCTAAAAACGGAGCACACGCTATTATATTCAAGTGAAATAATTTATCTCAAATAAAAATGAAGATTTTCAGTTTCATCAAAACTTGAACTCTCTAGTTTGCTTCGAACCTCGCTTACTTGATTAAATAAGATTTTGTGTTGATTAAGGAATTCCTTCTCGGCAGAAAACCTGTGGTCTAACAATGTCTCCATCTCCGGTGCAAGTCTTCGCAATCGTCGCCCTTGTGTATGCGGCCACTTCTTCGTCGAATGCCGACTGCATCGGGAGTAGCGTGACAGCAAAGCCAGTTGCAAGGAGCGCAGAACATCGCAACATCGCCAACGACCAGGGGGACTATGATGATGATGGTGGTCTAGTGAATTTCCGAGTAAGTCAATAAAATCTCCTTGTCTTTATTATTGCGTGGCGGCTAGCCTTTAGATATCATCAGATGCAAAGCACGGCCAAGTGCAATGACATGCTCTATAAGAATTGCGAATGGTTCATTTGTTGTCTCTCCTGACATTAGTTGCAGTACTCATTGAAAATATAAGACTCAATAGCAGACAGGTCGTTTAGATAAATCTCGTAAGTACTTGGAGGGAATTGTGATTCCGTCAGAGCGATGTGTGTGTGTGTGTGTGTGTGTGTGTGTGTGTGTGTGTGTGTGTGTGTGTGTGTGTGTGTGTGCGTCTGCGTGGACGCACTTTTATGTAGGTATTGACATAGCATACGGAAGATCAAATTCAAGATCGATGCGCAGAATTCGCCTGAACTTTAGCGATTGCTGATACTGTTTTAGGTTCCAGTCCAGCGGTGCATTGAAGTCCCTTGCCAGAGCGGGGCCTACGAGGGAGCTCTATGCGTTCCTGACGCGTCTTGCACCGGTGTGAAGTACAGGTGCACCCAGAAGGACAGCCAACTCGTGTGTTCAGACGCTTCTTCGGGTGGCTTATCCTTATTCCTAAGAGGGGAAGAAGAGGACGCTTAATTCTTCCCCGTGCAAAGTGAAGAGGGCCAGATTGGAAATGCAGTAAGATGTCGGACTGGGACGCTCTACCCTAGCCTTAAATATATGGTTGAATAATACTTAGCAAAAAGTATGGAATTTCACATGAAATACGGATGTTTCAATTTCGCAGCTGCCAGTCAAGAGTAGATGAGGTGGGCCGAATCTGTACGATGCGAAGTTGTAATCCAGCAATGTTATTTACGAGAAGGAAACATGTCGTTCATTTGCTAACCTGTGTTGTGTTGTCTGCTTACGTCATGACGAGCTTGTCACTTTGCAAAGAAAGAGAGTAAAAGTTCAGGACTAGCTTTATAAAAGCCTTTCTTGCTCTATCCGTCGTTCGTTTTAGCATTTCATTACCCACTTAATGTTCCTATACGCTTTACTTCGACCGTTGGGGGTCTCAATTATAAACTGCCTGACATGAGATACTATAAATGCGCAAACACATTACTGCGACTTGCATCTCTTCACATTACCATGTTACTAACAAATTCTGAGCTAAACTGTATTCCTCTGCTTCTCATAGGACGTTTTGGATGATTCTATCCCCACAAGTGTCTCATGTATCCACGTATTTAGTATGTGCAAGGCCTCTCCAAAGTCTACTTTATAAGATACTAAAGAATAAGGGATATCAGTATACATGCATAGGACTTTTGCAGCAAAGGGTGAGCCATTTGTCATAACTTGCACCGAAAATAGTGAGACATTGTCATCACTCACTTAAAGGAAATGTTCTGCAAAACCATAAAAGATTAAGTATCGTATATGACAAGTACTTGAACTTCTCCTCACGGAGACTGGGAATTCTTTTGCAGCAAGCAGCGAGTAGCTTATTCTTAATTCGCTTAACATCGTTCATTTGTGCAAACTTTCAAGGGGCCTGAGTTCCTGCTGGTTTGTTTATCAATTTTCCGCACTGTTTTCCCACTGCAAGGGTGGGCAAGCATCAGGGAAGGAGGGGGGGGGGGATAGCTTAAAGAAAGTGGAAGGTTCTTCAACGCATGTGAAGGCAAAACTCTACATAAACAAACGAAAAAGTAAACGGGTGGAAATTGAATGCTCTCTCGACTCTCTCATCAGGTGTTTCAATTTTGACATGTCTGGCGATAGCTGCAAAGCCAAAATAGCGGGAAAATATTCAAACCTCTCTTGAAGCTATATACAACTTTTATCTTAGCTGATAAAAACTTGAATTAAGAACTGCAAAGTTTAATATAATCAGGCTACCAACGTATCGATGCGGTCTCCAATTTTTTCTTGCCTGGGAGAAATTTATCTAAATCAAGTTACCTTGCGCCAGTGTTTTGCAAATTAGGAATTTTTTTTTTTTATTTAAGCTGACAATTCGCGTAAGGCATTAGAAACACGATCGGAAAAATTAAGATCTAGAAGAGTCAAACTCCGCAATCCCTCGTGACTTGGCTCTCCGTGGAAAGGCATGCTTGTATTGAGCTGCTTTGTATTACAATACTGCTTACTTAGAGTTCTTCAAACTTAGCTTTTTGCTTCTCTGTAAAAAAAATGTTGTATGTTTGTCTTGTAAAGATGGGACTTACTGAACTGCATTGACAGGCTTAGGGCTGGCTAACAAGTTCTTTGGTTTTAAAGGTGTTTCTTACTACTTAGCTGGTTAGCTAAATGAGACTCTATTACCTGAATCTTAAAAAGAGCAGTAGGTCTGTCTTTTGGAAGATATGCAGAGCAGCAAAGCAAGTTTCTTATTGCAAACTGGGTGCAATGCATGCTACACGTGATCTGTTTGATGCGCTCTGGAATGAAACTTCAGAATGTTAACTGTATGTGGCTTGGGTGCCGACGCCAGGACTGCTTAGAATAACAGTAGAAATTCATCAACTTTTAATCTCTTCTCACTATTTGCGCGCGCTTGCGTACTGCTGCTATTCCCTTGTGTTTTTATTGTTTAGTTATAATTGAGTGAGCAGGTGTAACGTCAATTATTGACCGATTGGTGTATTTCCGCCCCTTTAATTAAACACACGTGATGTAATTTTCTCGTATGACTTGAAAATGATCAATGCTGATCGAAACATGTCCTACAAAGTTAAACGAGTTGTCTTTTTTCTGAACGCTGTTGTGAATTTAGCGCTACGTCGACCATTAAGCAAAACTCTATCTAAGCATCTATCTATTCTAAGTAAGGATTGAATATTGCTTGCCCAAGTCGGCCATGAAAGCGAGTCGTTAAGCCGGGCAAGAGAGGTGAAAGTCCAGTAGCGACCTCACTTGAGAACTTATCTATAAGCTCCAAAACATTTCCCTTGCGTGACTTCGTAAATATGGGATTTATCATAGCGAATCCTAAATGAGGCAAGTGGGGGCCTCGGTGTCCCATCTTTGAAAAAATCAAGCATCCACTTGTTGTTACATGTAAATGGCATGCTGTAGTTGTTGTAAACGCTAGCAACAGCGCTCTAGCAAGAACATTTTATCAAACAGGAATCCCAGATAATATATTACAATCGTAAATGATAACTCTCCACTCCAAATTATACTTTGTCTCAAAGGCTTACATTTTTTACACTTCGTTATATTGCTAAAGCGGCTCAACTAATGCATTTCCTGCAAGACTACTTTCTTTTTCTCTAAATTTAAAACCACCCATACGGATTGAATACCAACTATTTCATAATTCTACAACGATGGTACTAAACGTATAATTATAATTGGCAGAAGTAAAAAAATATCACAAAAAATTCATACTGTGTCAATCAACACATTCTATACTCAAAAGCAACAGCAATACTTAAAATGCTCTAACCTTGTGCTCTCATTCTACTGCACGAGATTCGTGCCTCACTGAAAGGATGCTACTTCCACGAACGACTTGAACGACAGGAGGTACAAACTCCACGAGAGAGTGAGGCTCGCACAAATTCACTTTTTGAAATTTGTATTCTAATTATTCAGGACTATAAAACCATAAAACGTTTTCGCAAAGACTTCAATTTTTACACATGGCCTATCGTAATATTTATACTATGATTACCATCTAATATTGCATTATTAGTTTTGGGAACAATATTAGAGTATGTAATATTATTAATGATATCAGAGTGTAATATTAGGATAATGAATACAAGGACAGCGTTTTAACTTCTGGCATTGAATGTGAGTATTATAAAGTTTTTAAAGCGTTCTTCGATCGTATCTGTATACAAAATTTCAGCTGGGAATTCCTCATGTGGTATTAAAAATGATCGCTCCGTCGCACAATTGAAGCTAAAAGTTATTAATGTTAATTATAGGAAGTCATACACAAGATTGAAAGTTCTCCTTTCAAAGGAAACTTATCATGATTGCTAACATGTTGCTGCTGCGATTAGATCCCGAAAACCTATCGCGATTACATTCATGAAATTAAATACAGAGCTTCTTGAGAATAGAATGGATTCAGCTCTTAGTCTTTCAAGGTGTCAACTAAAGTATTGAGGGTTTACAAGCACGCTCTCGTCCCAATTGACGTTTCCACGATAGTCGTGTCCAGACCAATTGTACGAGAGGTTTGGCAGGCAGGGAAAAACTGATGAATGTCTGTTTGCCCACCTCGGGCAATGTGGCCATCTCTCGCTATTTATTTCCCGGTCATTGTGGAGGCCACACCAAGTTGGCACCCACGACGACGCGAATAGAGGTGAATGTTCGGTCGAGTATAATTGATGCGGTGAGGTGGAATGCTTGGCAGTGCTAGTGGCAGCTAGAACGGCCTGTTGCAGGGGAGGAAAAGGATGTCTTTGAAAGGATCCTTCACTTGACTGGAAAAACAATCCGATCGACATAGGAAGTGGTGACTTTCTTGTCTGCATCTGGCAGTTACAGGTTCGTTTCGTTCCGACTTCAGTCGACATTGCTTGCATGCCAGGCAGATCATGGAACCCTCGCATGATCAGTGAACATGACTTGGTAGTTGGTGATACAGGCTGAAACTCTCCGACACAAGGAGAAGTGGAAGACTGGTGCGAGCTCGTTACCATGGCATCACGTTGAACTAAACAAAAATAAAGGCTAATCAGATTAAACACCAGAAGGCCATATCATATCATACTTACGTCAGTACGAATGGTAGGATCATTACTGTCAGTACAATTATAATAAGATTTTATAGCCTTCGCAGAATCATAACGAGAGTAGGCCATGGTTTTTTATATAAATACACACTAATGACCCCTGAACCACGCCATAAACCAGGTCTTGTATCAATCGGTTGAAAGCTTATCACCGGGGAGCCGTCAAAACGGGCTTTGGTAATACCGTGTGGTGGACTTCCTTCTGAAAGTTTCTCGTGCTTTCTGATTGTGTCTTCCCGTCATCTGTCATTATCAGTTATTGTTTTCTCTTCATCAGCTATTATGTTTAATTGCATTTAAATTGCTTCTAATTTGTGTGGGTTAATAGTCTACTTTCTACAGTAAGTATATAAACGGTCGGAGATGTAAAGTTGTCAGATTAAGATTAAATCAAGAACAAGATCACTTAAGTGAACTGTTGGGAACAACAGTGTTCTTTATCTTCCACAACGTGCACAAGACTATTCCTACGGTCTTATAGTCTCTGCATCCGTTCTACTCGAACCTGCGAATTTTCCTACAAACTGCCAGCTTTTGAGACCACAGGGGAGTCAAAGATCTCCCGGAAAATGTAACGATATGAGTGACCCACGACAAAAACATGAAAGGTAATGAAACAGTTGGTGATGTAGGTCGGGCAGCAGACCACCCCACATTATGACGCTTGCTTAAGGCATCGTTAAATGATCCGGTGACGATTATGTCCGGTTTACGGTAAGGGCATGCGTCTCGAAACTCATTCTCGTTCGAAACGAGAAATTTTAAGAAGTTTCGAGAAACTTCTCGTCTCGTTTGAATTGAGACCGATGTTCTTCTCGTCTCGGACCTCCGTCTCGTCACAAAACTTCTCGAAACTCGGAAAGTTTCGAGAGGAAGACCTCTAGTTTTTTTAACAGGGTGTTTACAAGTAGTAAATGACGGTTGATAGAGGTTCTTGAAAGTAAGATAGGATGGTTAGTAGGGGTAGGCTTCAAGGCAGGATAGGATGGTTAAAAGGGGCTGGGTCAAATAGGACAGGATGGTTAATAGTAAGGGTCTTTGTCTCAAAATTTATTCTCGTCTCGCTTGAATAGAGACCGATGTTCTTCTCGTCTCGAAACTGTTCGTTTGTTTCGAGACTGTCCTCCGTTTCGTCTCGAAACGTCTCAAAACTCAAAATGTTTTGAGACGCAGACGCTTTGTGCACGCCTCTGGCCGTTAGTGGAGAAGAGAGGCCGTAACATTTTACTATTAGACAAAATTAAGAACCAGCTAAATGTACACCTAGGCTATTAACCTTGCTAGGTATTTTTCACCAAAGTTTAACACTTGCCAATGTGATGGCGATGTTTAAAGGCAGCATGAGAAAACTCAAAATGTAGAAAGTTCAACTGCGTTAATAGTGTCGAATATAGAATTTCTAATTCAGAAATCCAAAGTTCCTCCAAAGTTCTTACCAGTTTCTTCCGATCGGAAGAGACCATTTGCAGTAAGAAGTCCAAATAATTCTGGATCTAGCAATCGTGTTCTGCAAGAGAAATACATCGTAGCTTTCATAACAAACTATTTAGACAAAAAAATTGCAATTAACATAAAGGAATCACAACACCTTCTACATTGTGTTCCATGAGAGATAAAGCACTTTCTGAAATACACTCATCAAGGAGTTCCAAATGACGGAAAGATGCTATGGAGTCCTAGTATGTAATTGTCTAGAAGTATACTTCGCTGACTTTAGGACAATAAAATGATTGATACCTTTCGAGGTCAGCGGCACTAGGATCGCGAAAACCTTTAGCAAATGGATTGTTGTCAATCTTCAACTGGGTGATCTAGAGAAAGATTTGAGTAAGAATGTTGCAGATCCCAATTCACCGTGGAACGAATATTTTGTTTAAAAATTTTGTGGGCTTTTAAGCGATTGGCGCGTTAGGTTTAAGGTGTCGATCAACGCCAAAGTCCATTTGAGTCTCCTACTGGTAGATTCGCTGCGAGGATGATTTGGAACTTCAGTGCGTACGCTTTGACGAACCCAAGATGGGGAATCAGTAGATTAATTACTTGAGCTATAAGGCAGTCAAAGCCTTACGTCCTTTCGTACCGGCCAAGGGACTCTTTGGTTGGAATCTTAGCTGGCCAAGCAACTGCTTGGAGTCCCATAAGAACTGGAAACCTTTGGAGACCTCAAGTGCGCCATATGGCAATCTTTTTTATGGGATTCAATGCCAGAAGAAAACATTGCATTACCTCTTAGAGAGATTCATTTCTTTGGATCTGTCTGTCTTTATTATTTACAAAATGTTGGTTAATTGCAATTTTATTTTGCAATTACTGTGCTACTTTTGGTAAGAATAGGTGCATGTTGTTGAGAGGTTTAATTCAGCTCGTCTTTTCCGAAAAGCTGTTTCCCAATGACTTTCACTTTTCAATTCGTCACGTCCGAATTGAATTGTTGCAGATACGCACGTGCAAAACTTCTTGTTTGCCCCTCGTACTCACTGGCAAATTAGAGCACATTTGTGTTAGTTTTCAAGAAATGCTCCTTGCTCGTATTTGGTGCTTTGAGGAATCGGGCGTGGCTCTGTATCACGTGATCAACTGCCAATTCATTAATTGACAAGCTTTTGCGGTAAACATCCATAGAGTTTCCTTGTGAAGTTCAAACTCATGCAGTAACATGGACTACCCTCATTTCGCAGACCACAGATTATTGACATCCGACTACAAGCCACATACACAGTAGATTATATGGATGGCCAGCGAGAGTGTTTGTTGTTTATTTTGTAGGATCAGGATACCAACTATGCAAAAACTTATTTCCATGCTTGTTTTTTTTTCTGCTTAGAAGTCGTGGAATTCGTAGAAGTTGTAGAAGTCGTAGAGACGTGTTTTAATTTACGACCGAAAGTAGCCTGGTCGCCGAGGCAAATGTCTATGATTTGTCAGACCACATAGCCCTGCATGGAGGATTCGGTCATTTTCGTGCGGTCAAATTCATGATGTGCAAATCGTTCTCACGTCTCCACCTTCCCCAAACTACTTAGATTGCACGGACAGTTGGGCGTGTATCTTCGAAGTGTCTATCTGCTTGGCACCAGCGGTTTATGCAGAACTAACGCCAAGGCCGAGAGAAATGTGTTTCCGTGAGGCAGGAATATCAAGAGGGAGCAGTTTTAGGGTCCGTCGGATACTTTAGCAAATATTAAACTTCATTCTCATTGAAGGAGAATTGCTATAAATGAGTTTCTATTGCTGAGCTCCAACCCAGTTTCAGCGCAACTAATCAACTAGTTTTTGCCGCTGCTTTTCCTTGAAGGCGACGTAAAATATACGTTGTTTACCTTGAATGGAAGACCACTAAGCCACAATGTAGTATGTACCGTAGTTAAATCCTGCCCTGCCCTGTGGTTACTAGAAGCGGCACGAGCTAATCGACTGTATACTTAACCGACTGCTTTTAATGTTATCTACCCAGCAAGACTCATAACTACAACATTTTCGAATTGCATCGTCGTTCTTGCGCAGTGCGTGCTGGTTGCAAGTAAATAACCGAAAATGATAAAGTGCGTCGATTCGTCTCTGCCTGTGCCTTACCGGGCAAGCAAACCCACCTGTTCACTCTGGTAAGCCGTCACTGCCATAAAGGTCGTCTCCGGAAAGACAAACGTCACTCGCTTGTTGGCTTCAGCCGACATTACGTCGTCCAGATCACTGAGTTGTAGAATATGAAGCACTGGCTGATAGCGATGCAGAGAGTTCAACACAATCTAAGAAAAGAAAGGTTTCGCGGATGGTAACATGGTTGGGACTTTGTGAAGAAAAAATTGATTTGAAAGGTTTTGAAAAAATTCTGTTAGCACCTATTCTGCCTCGTGCAACTGTGCAGTTGAGAGACTGTTCGCGTGAAACGATGCACTCGAGGACTCCAGATGTTTTCAGATCTTAATGGGACGTAAAAAGTTGCTTGGCCAGATCCCAATTAAAGGTCTCCGACGAGTCTTTTAGGAGAGACACAATGTACGTAAGACTGGCCTGTTGAATATATGTGTGAATATGTGTATATATATATGTATATATATCCACATGTGACATGAAAGAATTTCCTCCAGGCTTTTTGCAAGCTTTCGACAATATCTATTGCCAGCATCAGGCTATATACAAACAGAAAATAGTTAAGATCAGTTATAAATGCAAATAAATCAAATTAGATCAGTTTGAGCAACACAAAAGATGAAACTAAATAAACAGTTTTAAAGGGAAGGATTGTCCCTTAACGTTCAAAGTAGGGAAATCACGTCTGATGTAAATGGTCTCTTTGAATTTTAATGCTTTACTATTGTGTCTCTGTCTATGGTGGTTATATCAGAGAAGGACACGTTTTTGTCACATAGAGCATGTGGTCACGGACAGTGGTGGAACATTGCCACTTGACCACTTTGCCAGTTAGTGGCGAGCGATCTTGATGTTCTGAAAACCTTTTACGAACATGGCGTTTCGTCTTTCATATGTAGAGTTGCATCCATACCAAGTAAACTTATAAATAACGCCAGCTCTAAGGTACGATGGCAACTTTCTCTTTATATGAGAACAAAGATCTCAACCTGCATGACGATTAAATATAACTGCAAGGTTGATGCCCGGCCAATGTCGCTTCTGGATCTTTTTCAGGTGTTGTTTAACTCTACCTAATAGAGATTACTTCTACTCGCTTCTGGTTTTCCTCCATTTATTTATTACTGGGTTTACTTTCATGGATGGTATTTAATTTGTTTTTAACGGCTTTGCCAATAATTGTTATGGGAAAGGAGTTGCACTTAAGGAAGGATTTTATGTTGCATACTTCGTTATGGAACGCATCCCAGCTTGAGATATCGAGTAAGACCTAACTAGCAATGTAAACACGAGATTGTGTTTGTAGGTCTCAGCAAAGAAACCTTTAAAATTGGTGTAAACACCAGTGAGGGACGTTACGGAAAACACAAGTAACAAATCGCCTACCTTGGCGAGTAATATTTACGTCTAAGAACGGCATGGCGTTGAATGATTTCTTTTCAATGTTAAGCTTCATATGACGTTTGTTGAGAAATTCATTAAAGTTATTAGCATGATCCTCGCTTTTAAGTAGTGTGAAAACATCATCAACATATCTAGAAAAGTTGGCAGGCGTAAACTGTGTAGGGCACTCTTGAAGCCATGACTTTTCGTGGTAACATGGAAATACATTGGCAAGGGTAGGACCTAGTGGGGAGCCCATGACTACACCATCTACCTGCATGTAGTATTTTCTGTTGAAGAGAAAAAATGAATTCTTAGTTACCAACTTAAGCAGTTCTCGAAACTGGTCTTTATTAATACCTTTCACTGTTTCAGATTCAGTTAGTAGGACTTTGCAACAAGTTTTTATCGTCTCATCGAAGGGGGATGTTAGTGAAAAGGGAGCAAATGTCAAATGAGGATATCTGCAAGATAGTGTTAAGCAAGTATCTAATTAAATATGAATGATGAATTAGGCAGCTAATGTATTTTACCTGTCTTGGAGAGCCCTTTACATTATTCGTGATCTTAAGCTTATGAAAGGAAACTACATCGCTCATCCACTTCGAACCACTTGAGGGCGAATCGATGTGGATACTTTGACGCAGTTCACTATTCTGAGCTGGATACGCCTTGCCGGCAACGCACCACTCGGCTTCGTTATATTTGTACCGAAAGTTATCGGCACCGGAGATTTCGACAATGATGACGTAATCCTTGGTCGTGGCCAGGCCGCTAATTGCGAATCTCAGTGGCGGAAACATCCGTCTAAAGAAAATGTTAACCATATAGAAAAAGATCGGAAATGCTGATCTGATCTAGAAAGTAAATCACCAAAGCTATCGCTTGATTTTCTCTAACTTGTTTGAATTCGCTTAAATTCTCTCTCTCTCTCGCTCATACCTATATATATATATATATATATATATATATATATATATATATATATATTTATGTAGATAAATAGATAGATAGATAGATAGATAGATAGATAGATAGATAGATAGATGGATAGATAGATAGATAGATAGAT
>QQSS02196123.1:0-12599 GCA_003687565.2 Craspedacusta sowerbii
ACATACATGCATGCATGCATGCATACATACATACATACATACATACATACATACATACATACATACATACATACATATATATATATATGTGTGTGTTTGTGTGTGTATGTGTGTGTGTTTGTGTGTCTGTGTGTGTGTGTGTATAAAGAAATTCACCTGTTCCTCCATTCCCTCAACGCCAGACGCGTTTCGCCCTACGTGGGGCTCATCATGTGCGGTATTCGGTGCACTAGCTTAGCCGATTTTAAAATTTAGGTGCTCGTATGATATGAGCCTCACTGTGGCGATATTCGGTGCTCTAGGCCACACCAAACTTTCCAGTTATATATAAATAAATAAATAAATAAATATATATATATATATATATATATAACAATCTCAAAAAAAGAAAACAACTCGCTTCTGTTTAGAGGACATGTTTTGACAATACCATGGTCATTGTCAACTACGTAAGTAAAATTCATCAGCATATTTATACGACATAAATGCACATACACCAGCTGCTCCGCGATTAAACACTTACGAACAAATTACCAGACGGGAGGAAGATAAACAGGCGGGAAAGTATAAACAATTACCATAAAACCATCAAGCATAAACATAGCAGTTTCCTGCATTATACGATGATGAGATTTTATTAAATAGCAAATTAAAATGTTACTGCTAAGGTGACTAGCCACACAAAAAAAAAAGAACAATCACGAACAATTTATGGAAGTTACCGTAAGCAGATACAAAATTGAATACTGGCTGTATAGCTCGCAAGTATACAAGCTACTGGGACTTGAAAAATGCAAGAAACCCAATTGTTCACGACTATGTCAAGGGACGGGAGGAATCTTAGTTTGAAGTTGGTTTTATTGCAGCAGAAATCGAGAAGGTCTCGACATCCTTTGACCACACCATGACAGCACGGGTTATTCTGGGGACAGTTGAACGTTGATTCACATCTTTTCCGTGTTTTTTCTTTCTTCTTCCAAGGATGCGCGAATTTTGAGTGGCCATTCATGGATCAAGACAGTTGATCAAAATCTTCGGCACGGAGACATGGGGTGCTCCACCGATGGCACAGCCACGTTCACGAAACATATTTCACGCAGCCAGTTTGTGGTATAAGAAATCAAAATGCCCTCGTCAAAGAATTGAACCGCATACGAGTTCCAGCACCATTGGCTTATATTCGGAAATCTGTTCAGAAGTCACGAAGAGAGCCCTCATTTCCCTCCACGTTGAACCCTCCAGGTAGAACCCTCCAAGGAGTTATATACTCTTTGCCTCGAGTTCAACTTAAGCTGTCCTGACCTCTACAGGATTAGCAGTTGTGCAACTTCGCATCTCAAGCCTGGTGGCTACTATAGCAATCTTTAAAAGTCATATGCCTAATACCAGCCATCAAGAACATATCCTGGACTTCTAACCCAAACTTATGGCTTTCACATAAATTCTCGAGTTCACACATACGAACACCTAAATTGCAGGTGCTTGTCGAGGAATAAGCAGTTACAAGCAATGAGAACGTGGGTATGGAAGATAACAAAAAGAAACTCAGATTTAAAAAAAGGGAAAGGGAGCACCAGACCCAGGGTGAGACCAAAATGCACCGGGTTGTCGATAAAGACATTATGGCCGGCCTTCACGTACGACTCCGGACGTAAATGGTACACTTCGTACCCAGTCATATGATCAATGCCTTTGGAACTGTGATCATAGAACGTCTTACAGAGTTCATGCCGACTAGGTCAAATAAAACATATCCGCACCCCTGAGGAAAAAACTTTCAGAAAAGACTATAGCAAACCCCAGCAAAATGAACATAAACGAAACATATCACCTTTTACTCGATAGCAACAAAAATAGATTCGAATATTATTCAAATGTTGAATATTTTAATTTAAACTAATTCTACAGTATCCCAATAGAAAGTCTTAACAATGCAATGCAAAGCATAGGTTTAAAAAAAGCGAGCACTTCCCTTACTGAACGAAGGAAATTACAGAAAGATACTTATATCATGTAATCATGATCTGCGTTTTCAATGAACTAACTCTATGCAGCCAAGCTAGATGTTTAATAGCCTTCACCTTCTTGTGTATTGTTAAGGTCGAATATTCGCATCTTTTTCTCATTGCTGCTTGTTAGCAGCTTATCGCTTCCCTAGAGGCAATAAAAAAAAAACAATTTCAAGTGCATTATCCAGCAATACTTCGGAATTAGCTGTAATGTTGACATGTTTATTACTCAATGTACTTCATATGAGAAAATCTATTAAAATGTATCTTTATAATTCATCACATATATCACGACAAGTCTCCATTTAGTACACGGATACAGAACAACAGAAAAAGATTATCGAGAATGACGATTGATGCTGGCGAAACATGTCCTGCAAATTAAAAGCTTATTCTTTCTGTCGAAAGTACTCATATTATAATTCTGCTTCACCCCTTAAGAAGAAAGAACTAGTAGAGACATGCATAGGAAGCTCATTTCAGATTATCACAGGCATAATCTACACACCTTAGAAAAGTCCACAGTTTTCACTATATGCTGGTGAACAAAAGAAGCAATCTCCTTGCCATTAACAGCATCCCAAAGTTTTCTGAAACAAAAACAGACGTGTGTGCAGCGAATCTTGCATTTGAGCTGGATCTTATTATTTTTTCCTGTCCACAGCTGTGCTGCAGAACCAAAGTCGAGAGGAGCTGCAATGAATGTGTTAAGGGAAATCAGGTAATTAAGATGATTCAATCACTCGATCCAGCCACAGACTGAGGTGATGAGGTTAGTAAGAGCAAGGAAGGGATTTTCTTAACACAACTTCAAAGATTCAACATCGAAGATAGTCGGTGCTTAGTAGATGGTCGCAGATAGTCTTAGATAGTCGTAACCCTATCTTCAATTGCGCAGCAGCGATTAGGTTGCTACACACGCAGCAGGTAGACAAGAAAATGCAAAATGTGCATCAAGACGAGTTACATCATATTGATGATTACATGGTAACCAGAGGCCTTGTAAATCAACAAGAGCTTGGTTGTCATGTGTCAATGCTCGTTTTATAGATGAAAAATCCATCTCAGCTTGATACAGTGGGAAGAAATCACAATAGGATATGATAATCGCAGCTGCAATTAGGTTCTTACATATGCAGCAGGTTAACAACAAAATACAAAATGCGCATCAAGAGGAGATACATCTGATAATCAATATTTGGTGGACATAAGTCTTTTAAAACTGCAAGAGAGTGGAGATCATGAGCCTTACGTTTTTATAAATGCAAAATGAACCTTGTGTAATAAAAAGGTTGAAAAACTCGCCTTGATATAGTGGGAAGAAATCACAACAGGATATGATAGTCGCAGTGGCAATTAGGTTGCTACATATGCACCAAGTAAATAACAAAATAAAAAATGTGCATCAAGAGGAAGATAATAGATTATGTGGTAGCCATAACTGCAAACATCACAAGCAAATTTCTGGCAGACATTCACATTGTACATTCACTCGTAAGTGCTGCCATTAAAAATTCCTAGCAAGAACATTACAAATGTTGGAAACAAGTTGAAACGTTATTGACAGCGAGCAACTTACGCACTAAAATCTGCGGCAGCAGTCGCAGCTTGGGTGGCGTCCCTGTTTAATGTTACACCCCACACAGCTCCTTTGTGGCCTTCAAATGTTCCTATCCAGTCCCCAGTCTGTCCAATACGAAGCATTGGTTTAGCATCTATGGAAAATATTATGAGCCAGATCACACTGCAAGCATTACCAGAAACGTATCAATTATCATATCATCAAGTTAACAAAGTTATTAAGCATTTAATATGAATTCAAATGCTACATTTAAAAAATTACCATTTCATAGAATATCTTGCATTCATCATGAAACTCAATTGCAGGTAAATATTTAGGCAACTTTTGCCACAAAATACGTTGACGCTATATAAGAGGACAAACCTTTGGAAGCGCTGATAAGAAAATAGCCTTGCTCTGTTATGTCTGAAAAAGCAAGGTCAACTACAGGTCTTGTGTGCCCAGGACAAGACAGTGGGATCTGTTTAGCCATTTGTTGAAGATGCCAGCTCCCAACGACAGATGTACTGCCTAATATGCAGAGGGCAAGTTTAAAAAAGAAATTCTAATAAGAGAAAACTGAGAAAGAGGCAGCTGACAAATAAATAATCAATGAATACAAAGGTACTCAAGGATAAAAAGCAGGGATATAGCAAACGATTTTACAAAACATCAAAAATTCATAACTTCACACTTCGGCTTTGCTTTTTTAAAAATTAGTTGGTATTAAAAGAGGCCTGCATGTAGCCCTTTTTTATTTTAAATATTGCTAGTAGCAGACAAAAAGTAAGTTAAATTTTATTATTGAATAAATCTTTGCAAAACTGAACTCCATTGAATATGATTATAGAAAAAATCATCACTTGTTACAAACATGCAGAGCTTTAAGCAACATTTGGCTTCCCTAAAAATTTAGAAGACTTATTCGATATTTGACAACAGTTAGATACCTATATCATCATTAAAATTTTGTACAAGACGGCTTGAATTTTTACATCTTCATTCTATGCATTATAAAAAAAGGCAGCATTTTAAAAACAGTAGAATTTTGCTTAGTGTCTGAATTTACAATTCTTGAATAAATAGTCCATTAACAAATGCATCCCAATTCTACTACGACACTGTAAAAAGGTGGCTCACTGTAACCATTGTGTTTTTAACCTTGCAAACTCAAAAATGCCGACCAAATATGAACTTTTCACATTAGAAAGTCATTAAAGAGAGGAAATGACTAAGAAGGACTGAATTGTTTGCAACTACCCAAAGGGTACACACTTAATTACTAAGCATCATACATATTCCTACGCACGAATTGCTAACACCTCTGGAAATTATGAAAGGACGAGACAAATCATCTCAAACTCGCAGCAATTGCTTATGATGAGCATTCATATAATTTCGTTAAGCCATTTTTTCCGGGTCATTATTTCCTTGAGATTTTAAGTCCGAAAGAGCCTACAAAATGATTTTTCTTTGAGGAAGGGACAGATCTGGTCATAATCCGAGCCTGCTAGTAATCAGTGAACCTCATTCAATAGCATTCCGCCTCTAGCGCAGAGCCAAATGCCACCAAGGTACTTGGAAAAAAGAAAGCATAAAAGTTCGTAGGAACAACATACCGTAGCAACACAAACCCTACCAGCAGAAAATGCAGCCAAAGCAAATTTCCAAATAAATATCATAAGCATCAGCACGCAGACTTTAAAAAGCTTGCTAATGTTAAGCGGAGAGTTAGATTCATATTAGCTTCCAGTTCAAGTTTGGCCAAAGGCCTCGCAATCTGCGCGATTGTTCCTCCTCAACATGATGTTGGAAACTGCGGATGATACACAACGTTTGGATCGTCCGTACATCTACAACACTGCTGTTCTCTACACCCGAATCCAATACCAGTCACAACATATATGTTGGGTTTGGCGAGGGCCAATCAAAACATATATGCTGTGACTGGTATTAGAACCGGGTGTCCTTTACTGACTCCATGAAAATCCTGCTGATCATATTATGCGTCGGCTTTTAATGAAAGGGTGAAAAGCCTACTTAATGTCTGATATATTTCAAGTGCAGTTGCTTACTAGGGGATGGGGATTCGTTCTACGTGCTTGGAATAAAACTGTTAAATTACAACAGCAGAAGTAAAGTTATTTCAGAGCATATAAATTTAACCTTCAAACAACTATCTATACTATTGCTCAAGAAAAATTTTATGGTTATTAAAGTACAACTGATCTTATTTTCAGATGAAACTAATCTAGCATCGATAGAAATTCATGCACCTAACGGAACACAAAATCGCAAAACATATTGAAACGGTGATCCCCAGCGTGGTAGCTGAAATTAAGGAAACTGTAACTCCAAGAAGGACATTCAAGATTGGCAAGCTCAGTGAAGCGTGAATTGTTCATAAAAGCTTAAATATTAAGCTTACGAGAAAATCTTTGCGTCTAAGCTAAACTGTTTTGTTGTAAGAGTTCTTTTATCAATGGTGCTACTTCGCTGATAATAAGCGAAAAGCTTATTATTTCAGACTAATTCAGAATTATTTCCTTTGCCTCCATTGTTTTGGTTCACTCGAGTAATTGGTCTCAATGGCTAGGTAAATGACTTTCTATGGCATTTGCGGTTTTGGTATCCGTAATTACCGTGCAAATTCCCCGTTTTCATGAAAACCCCACCATAAATTCGAATTTGAGCAACACCCTTCGGTTTTTGACCTATACAATCTGATTAGATATGAACCTAACGCCTTGAACATTTTCATAGATATAAGTGTAAGTTCCGATTTAAAAAAAAAGCACTATCTAAGTTTCTTCAATCCGAGATTAACGCGGGAAAAAAAGAGTCTTTAGCCTTCATTCAATTCAAACAAAGTTGTCAATCTCAAATCTTCTCCTGAGTTGGTATCCAAAGTGTAGTAATATGCAGACAAGTGGACTAGCAGTTTTCGATTACTTGATTTATTTTCCAAAATAAAAGTGGTCTTAAGTAGCAATATCTTTCTTCTAATGTTGCTGTGCTAAATATTTGTTCGGTTTATTGCTAAGGTGCTGTTTCAGGGGCCGGTTATTACCAAAGCACGTTATAGCAGCCAGATTACGATTTTCATGTATGAGTTGATAATTGGAAAGTGGTGCACTATGGCGTAATCAATAGACGGTATAATTTACTATATTTTACAGTAATTTCATGTGAGGGTGAACATCGCGTGCATGTCTTGCTGACAAATTCCAAGGCCTACTTTCAAGATAAGGGCAAGAAGCCATTTTCCAACTGAGAATGAAATCTTTCCAACTTGGCACGATCATGCGTAAGGTCCTCAGAGGCTTAGAGTCCAGAAAAGTAGAAAAACGAATTTTGCTATTTAATAAGTTGTACAAGTCAAAACTACAGGGTTCTGCGACCAATCCCTTTCTTCAAGGCCAAATTGCAGCCAGAGCCGTTAGAAATGAGTTTAGTGAGCACGCAAAGCGACCTACCAATCGCAGCGATTAAATCTCTGGTGCACACACTTGACGAACCGGGTCTGGAGATAGTTAAAGTCAAGGAGGATGGAAGCTGCTTCTTTCGAATGGTCGCTCAGCAACTGTTGGGTTCTGCAGATAGATAACCTGAGGAGCGAGAAAAGTTCTCGCTTATGTTCAAAGTCATCCACAGGATTTCTGGTTTACTGTTGATGATAACGACGTTGATAGGTTTGTACGAGGACAAGATTTCTTATAGACAGATTCGGCTACGCTTGGCAAAGGGTCCATAGCAACAGCGCTAGGTGAAAACAAGCCAAATTTTGCTCAGGAGTGGCTGTATTTTTTCAACACGAGAATACCTAAAAGTTCGGCTCTCATTTCATCTAATCCCAGATCGTAACAAGAATGCGGAGAAGTGGAAAATGTGGGTTCATGCAACAAAACCCGTGAACGATGATGGTAGCGCATGGGCACCCAGTGCGAAATATGCTTACATTTGTTCTAACCGGGCATATGTTCTATGTTCACGTTTGTTCAAGGAAAGTACGTAGCAGTCTATACCCTGCTCTTCTTTTTCCAATCCCTTTTTCTTGTAGAAACTTATATAGAGCATTTATGTGTCTCTTCTAGCTGGTAACTTTAAGTCCCTCATTAGTGAATCTAGTAACAGGGAGCGTCATAAACACGTGAGCCTTGGTTCCCTTCTATAAAGCCATTTTGTGTGTGATATTGTCAGAGGATTTGAAAACAATCTCATTTATGAAAAAAATCTTCCAATGCCTGATTGCCTTACTAGAGGTGGCATAAGTCTATTCCGGAGGTTCTTCTGATGTGCAAGTTAGCAGTTTGATGGAAGCCAAGCAGCTTACAATATAAATCGCATCAAGTTTGCCCTACTTTGTTTGCTTTGTAGCTTTAAGCTACGATATGAATTGTCCAAAACATCAGTTTTTGTTGTTCTAGTGAGTGAATTTTGGTATACAAGCACTTTCAAGTATATAATAAGATTTTTCAGTCCTGCACTTAATAGTTTTAATTTTTTATTTATGTACTGATAGAATTTATTTGCATTTCTTGGAAGAACTTTTTTGGGGGTGAAAATGTGCAATCTTTTCGTAACTGCAACAGCTAATTTCGCATCTTATCTTGTTTCAATCACTCTCTTTCTGATAACCACATGGTCTTCATTGCTTAGTCATGTCCTGACATGTAGTTTCATGAATGGCTGGGTCTACATTTTACGTTGAGTCACTTAAAAGACACAGTACGACATGTGAACAATTTTTTGTGAAAGAAGCTTCAACCTAATTGTGTTCTATGTTCTCCATTCTGTGAGGCGTGGATAAACCCGGCAAAGCGGATACTATCTACATCTGTTTTTCATAAGCCAACGGACCCCGGTCTCCTACTGCACTTCGAAAGTCACACGGAAGTCGAACATTTACGCACTGCGTAAGCGTACAAAAGTTGACCTGCACGTTAGCTTTATTTGAACGGATTTTGCTTGACTCTGTCAAAGAATGCATTACCCGCCAACGCAACTTGGATGACAGTTTCGCCGAGGAGATCGTGGGATTCATTATTCCTTATAAGGATACAAAGAGTGCCCGCAACCTAAAGCACCGTCTAAACGATCTGGCATGTAAAGTACGGGTACCAATTCAACCAATATTCACGAGCAGAGAAATTGGCGAAAGTTTTAGACCAAAGGAAGCGAAGCCAAAGATTATGAGTCAACAATGCGTTGTTTACAAATTTCAATGTGGCCAGTGCGACGTTGACTATATCGGCATGACAACCCGATTAAGTTGAAGCTGTTTTAGCTCGACTTCGAAGATGTGACTCCGGCGATGTGTGCTCTGCTTGTTTTTGTTTTTTAGATTTTGTTTACTCTTGTTCGTTTAGTTTGAAAACGGTCCAAGGACCAAAACGGTACAAAAATCATTTCCATCGAGGGTCCTTATTTCTTCTTTATAATATTATTTAATAATACTTTAACTATATTATATAGGCAGAACAAGGCCAAGCAACAAAATTTTGTTTTTTGATCACATCATCATATGCAACAAATGTAGTCTGACACATAAAAAAACGTTATCCTTTAATCAATCAATTATTTGCCTTTAGACTAATAAAAATCTTTCTTCTGTTTACGTTCTCCTACAATCCTTGCAATACCACTTTCCCTTTGGGTTAGTTTTGCACATGCGCACTGAATGTGTTTCCACTTGCACAGTGTTAACGAAAACTCAAGATAATCACCAGGCATTGATTTCTGACAATAGCAGTAAAGGATTGCTTCCTCCTTTCCCTCACACCCACTTTCAACATTGTTGGTAACCTCCATGTGTCTAGCAACTATTTCTGGAGGTATAAACTGCTTGTGTATATTACACATCAGGACAACACTGAGAAAACCACCTTTGCATTTAACCTCTTTAGCATAGCAGATCTTTGAAGTCCATATGCCAAAGTGACGTTAAGTAACTTTGTATGCATGCATTTGCATCTGGACCTGCGTCATGTATTTATGGCCAGTCTTCAACATCAACTCCTTGTCCAGGTATGTCTTTATAGAGTCCATGTCTATATATTTTATGGGTGCTCTGTTGGCTGTTTCACTAAGAAAGTAGTATGTTTCATGAAATCTCAACCCTTTGCTCTCGAATTTCAAGTAAATCTTAAAGTAACTCTCGTGTTCTTTTCCCTTAATTATTTCAAAATTCCAAAGTTCCAAAGGAATTAAACAAATTTTCAGGATAGGGGATTTTAATTAAATGTTACCCTTGTAATCGAGTACATCATTTACAATGGAGGATGTGACGCATCTAAAATGCATGGCTTTTCAAAGCAAAGAATCACTTTGAAGCCTTGATTCTCAAGGACGTCCCTGTCGCTGCTGAACACTTCCGAAAAATAAATCCTGGAAAGATCTCTTTAAATATTTGAACTGCACCGACCCATCCAGATGCCTATTGATTTTCAGTTCAAGACTTTTCCTGGCTTTCATAGCTGCTTGCAATTATTTAAAAAAATGTAAGCTTAAACCAGCACGCACGGTCTACTGGAAATATTTTTTCAGAATTGTATATTACAGAGGAGAATGGGACTCAATTATTAATCTTTCGCGAATATTAAACTTCAATTTTAACCTGAGAACAACTTGGATTCGATTTGATTTAAAGGCCTTTCTTATTCAAACGGGAATGTGCAAGTTCCAGCAAATACCAATAGACCAGTTTTAAGGCAAGGCAAGGTAAGAGCAAGGCGATTTCTAGTTAAAAAGATGTGAGGAATCGATCGAATACTCGTAGATATCTAGACATTTGATATCTGGCCACAACCTCGGGTATCCACCCAAACATAAGCAGGTAGCCCGTAAGAACGTTCCTGCAACTAGGCCACATTAAGTTTTCCAAATATCTAACACGAGCTTCTCCTTTGAGCTTCTCGAAGGTTTCATAAGACATCTTGAACCTCTACAAAACACCTCCAAATGCGCCAATTAGTGCTACGTTTTGCATCGGCTCGCGGCCATGTTTACAGTTTGTTTTCACCCAGCTGAAGGAGTTGCTATCCGTCGCTAAGGCCGTTGACGTCACGCCGAATCGGTCCATAACTTGATTTAAGTGTCCATAAATACTTATACTGGTTACCTTTGAAATGATCATGACAAGCGTCATGTGCCTGAAGCTTTGGATCTATCAAGTATGACCAGGAGATTTTTTTCAAAATCAGCATATATTTTTGATACTTATGGATAGGGAAATCACCTTTTCTTATACGGAATTCACAATTTCAGGCAGTTCTAGGCATAATATGAGATGAAAATTCGTGGGTATCACGTAACCTTGGTTTTATCTCGTACAATAAAATCAGTGTGAGCTGCTATGGCTGTGTGGTCGGGGCCACTAAATTAAGGGTACTCTGCATTATATTTACAGAAGATTCCTGAACGCAAAGAACCACGACTCAAAAGAGAAAAACTTCCTACCTTATAAAAGTTATCGTAACCTAATTGCGGTTCTTTTTCAAAAATAAGTTAACTATTACACTCCGTGATTACTCTAAAAAAAAATACTGACGCTATAAAGAAGGTATGGGATGGTGTACAGTCTATTATGAATATCTCTTAGCCAAGCTCTGTAACCACAAATGGATGCAGTTCCTCCAGATCTAAGGACATCGCGACGGCGTTTAACGAATACTTCTCCTCTGTTGCCAAAATCCTTAATGGTTATATCAAGGCTGCAAAGCACGACCATAAATATTACTTAAAGTCCAATGGCATTCACAGCATGGACATTCCCGGCACGAATGCTAACTGAAGCATTCAAAATCATTGACAATCTTCACATGTCTGAAGCGTCGGCACCAAATAGTATACTGACGCGACTGCTAAAAATAGCTAAAAATGTCATCGCACAGCCTTTGTCCTCTATTATCAACAAGTCAATTGCGCAAGCTTGCTTTCCAACGTGCTTCAAGATAGCGAAGGTTATCCCCGTTTGTAAGACAGGATTTCCCGAATCTCTTTCCAATTGCCGTCCTATTGCACTGATATCTACTTAATAAATGATTGCAATTCGTTTTTCGTAAGAAAAATTCTACGAGTCTGTACTTGTTAGTCTTGTTGACTTAATTAAGTCTAACCTAGATAATAATAAGTATGCGGGCGGAGTATTCCTTGATTTGCAGAAGGCAGTCGATACGGTCAATCATAACATATTTAAAAAAAAAACTTGAACACTATGGTAGTCGAGGTCATGCTAATGAGTTTTTCCTTTCATTTTTAACCGACCGTATCCAGTTCGCGGCGATTGACTCCTACGACGTAAAGTATGGAGTTCTACAAGTCTCTGTTGTAGGACTATTGCTATTCCTAATATACATCAATGACTTACGACATAGCCTATCGAACTCGACAACTCATCACTTCGCCGATGACACCAATGTCCTTCAATGTCCTTCTATACAAGTGTCTTGAAAGGTTATCCGTAAGTCCTTAACTAAAGACCTAGAAAGTCTTTTTGGCTGGATACGTGCGAATCGGCTTACACTGAATGCCAAAAAAGATTGACCTCGTACTTTTCAAGCCATCTAGCAGATAAGTTGATTTTCAATTGTCCTCAGAGGCACATAATTATTTTTGACCCACCAGGTAAAGTACCTGGGGTCTTGATTGAGGAATCCTACTTGGATGCCACATGTAACTGAACTCTCTTAGAAACTGACCAGAACAGCTGCAATATAATCAAGGATGCGCCCTCATGCGCCATTTAATACCTTTAAACGTCTTCTCTAAGGCCAGTTTCAATGCCACCTGACATATGGGTGCCTCGTATGGGGCTTGGCTAGTAAAACGGTCCTACAAAGACTAAATCGTAATTAATTGCGATAAGAATTATCAGTTCTTCTGACTATCATGCTCCAACATCAAGCCTTTTTGCAAAATTGCAAATACTTAAGCTTGAGGATCTAATAGAATTAAATAGATATCTGTTCATGTACGACTGGAACAATGGTGACTTGCCAATGTCTCTGAAATCTCTCTTCTCTGTGTGA